>OX104067.1:717236-808433 GCA_944474145.2 Dicrocoelium dendriticum | reverse complement strand
CACAGCACCAGACTGTTAGCTAGTTAACTGGCACTTTCTCCGTAAAATACCGCTATCGATACCCCTACGAACCTCATACTTCGAGAATACAGATATTGTAACCACTTATGTAGCGAGAGAACCTACAGCCATCAAATTGACCCAGATTCTAGGACACTCATGTTATCCTATGCATGATATCCAACCGAATTAATATCAATAGTTTTACTAGAGTTTATCTTTATCTTACTTCAAGTGAATATGAGGATCGTGCTTGATATCCAGTGTGTGGCGCACGTGCTTGATCTAAGAAGTTTTGAAATAAGATTAAGACCATTTCAATACGATCCGCCATTAGGCACAGTGCGACCACTCAGTGTATAAACTTTTGCTCTACACGTAGTGTTTACGCCACAACTACTGAAATCCAGACAGAAAACCGACGAACTATAACCAACCTAATCCGTCGCTGCCTCAGCCTAGGTTAGCGACAACCGCACACTGGGACCTCGCACAATCCAAACAGAGCACGGCAGAACGGTCCGTGACGCGAGCGAAACGAACTAACAACAAGAATAGCGAGTCACGCAAGCAGCTTCATAATAGTCATACCATTACGAGTCGCCTGTGCGGACCGAAGGACCAACACGCAATATCCGAAGCAGAACGCTCTAGATAGCGAACATATAGGCACCAGGAGAACACGAAACTGGAGACAAATTTACGGCTCATATCACCATTGCGACGCCAGCCTGGCGATCAATTGAGTCCAAATATGTGTGCGAAAATATTCTGCACATCACAGACTAGAGCCGAAAGAGTAACGAATGCGGAGCAAAAAATATAGGTACTATAAATTTATACACGAACAATAAAAACACTGATGTACCAGGTACGTTAACAGCAGAAGAACACAGTTAAAAAACAGGCAGAGAATACACCACCACTCAAGATCAGATGGATCTGGCCGAAACGACTAACTCTCGCGTCTGTTGCTGCTGAGCGCTGAAACGAGCTGCTCCATTTACTTCTGCAGTTTGGCACAGTGACTGCAAACGCCATAGAGAACCTTTGAAGCCAAACCACAATTCACCCAAGCGTGGATCGGCATTTCAACTGTCCACTTTTATCTCAGTCAGTCTGTCACTAAAATCAAGCTAACGAGTACTACTATAAGAAGTGTAAAATTAGCGCCACGGGAGTCGACAACAGAAATCAGACCCAAAGTTCCAAAACTCACATTATGCACCCAACCATAGCATCCCACACCACGGCAAGGGCTTATTTACCAATCACTACCTCAATTTCCCAAACGCGCTTTCCGTGCGAAGAGATGCGAGAAAAGCGGATAGTCCACATACCGGTGACTAATACAATCACGGAGAAGGTAAAGCGGAACTCGGATCCTAGAGCGCGTCCAACTAACCGAGAGACCTCAATTACTCCTCCCTTCCACAAGGAGTGTTAATCAAAACTCATTACATAGACGAAATCCGACAACGTCTTACAAGAGAATGAGCAAATTAAGGCACGACCATACATGTTTATTCATGCGCGAGGAAGACAGCACCCTATTACACAAGCGCCCACCTTCTACTCACCAGCCACACAACCTGGCTTAAAGAGGAGCGCGCGAACACGAGTGTATGAACCTAAACTCATAGTCCTCTACAAACATCCAACCTTCTGCCTTTGACCGGGGATTCATCGAGTGACCAAATGCCTTGGATGAAGTGGTGATTGCCCCCCAATGATGCGTCTGCGTATTATCTAGAGTCATTCCGTATTGCGTAAGAAACGAGCAATATACGACAGAGCTCGTAAATCTCACTTATGAGCTTCTGCTGTCATAAGCCTTCGTGCTACGGTATGCCATGGTTCCACTACATCACTCCCTGTCATAACGCAGCATAATATCGCTCTAAGTAATCAAGTCGGCCATCGGAAACAGATCAAGAGAGTCCTAGAGTCGCCGATGCCGCTGCCTCGAGACTGACAGCCCTCCTCATGTCACCGCAGCTCGGTCTCTTGTTGCACAGGCGAGGATCCGTCACTTCGGTCCCTTCTCCCTCGTTTTCTGGTGTATCTCCTCTACAACGAGAACCTCACCCGACTCAATAATTCCAAAGATCCTCGATGCAATTTTTGCAGATGACGCAAAAATCTGGAGAGTCATACTCGCTCAGCTGCATGCAGACAGTGGACCCATTCCTCCAGAAATGATTATGGTCTCGACACTCGAAAACACAAATGGGCAGATCTATAAACCCTAAACTCCCCCCCTGTAATCCTAGCAGCCAAGTTGATTCTACCTACCTGTCACATTGCTACACAATCTTACCCAAATCTAACGTCTCCACTTCGGGGCAGTACTATTTATACGGCGCGGATCCAATCGAAAGAAGACTTACAAGGTAACATGGTGCATTAAGCTAGACATAAAAAAAAAGTCTTGGAGAAATTCTCTTATCTGCTATGATACCAAATGATTCCAAAAGCAAGACCGCGTAAACGTGCGCCGCGCGAACATCTGAACCTGAGACTTTTCTGGACACGCAAGAGAAGCTTTTGGTTTTATAGACGAAACGGGTATTGTGTACCGTTTCAAAGCATGCAACACCTTAATCACGTAACCCCACGTCGAATATGCCGTCCAGGCTTGCTGCCCATGGTTAAAAGCGGGACAAATTTATCTCGTAGAGCAGTACCCCCAGATCGAGAGAGCTACCAAGGCAAACATCGTGGGCATTATCTGGTCTCAATTACGATGAAGTGCGGTCTCAGATTTAATCGCGGAAAGAATTTATTCCCTCCGCATAAGACCGACGAAACTGATCGTCGCGAGGACAAATACACATATACTCGCAAACCGATATTAAACGTAAGCGATCCCCCTTGAATAGGCAAATTGCTTTACTAGCCTGCTGGCACGCCTAGCACTCATAATAATCGATCGACAGTCAGGTCTCTTAAAACCTCAATCGAGATAATAAGTAGCCCAAACACTCTCACTCGAGAATACTCTAATCGAGACAGTACGGCGACACAGTACAATTTTCCTCATCTATAGAATCGAGATGCACGTCAATGCGAAAGAGAATTGCCGAACGAGCATGTGGTAACCTGCTCGCAAAACATTACAGGCGCCTCACACAATAGTTATAACATTAATCTGAGTGACCTAACACCACATTGAGGTGTGGAGAATTACTAAGGTTCCGACCATTGGCATTTCAGTTCCATGTCGCGGAAACTCTTAAATGAATTTTTTTACTTTGAATTTATCTGAAGAGCCTTAGCCGCTACTCCGTATGGAATGTGTTTCGCGAGATGTAGAGTAACGCCTTAATGCTTCTTTCTCGCCCTAATCAGATAGCGCGAGTGTCTACCTGTCCTGAGTTACCCTCACAACCTCGCCCTAGTGCACTTTATGAGACTCAGTTCTGGAGTTCTCGATGCGGCGGAAGCAGGATGAGTGGAAGATGTGATACCTCCCCATTCTAAGAGATCCAAGACGTAAAAAATAAACTAGCGTAGTGGTTGCGACATGCAATCAGGTATGATCAGTATGCATCTACGGAGTCCCACCCCACCAACCATTTCGGCGCGCTTAGATTCCAAATACAGCCTGCTTTAGTTTAATGAGCGCCCATGTGGAAGGAGTCTGTTGTGCGGCTACCACGAGCGAGAGTGTTGAGGCATGAACAAATCGAGTCTCTCGAGGCCCTAGACCGCCCCATTGCCTCCCCTAGAGCTCTTCAATACGGTCTCAATACGAGATAGGTTCTCTACACAAGAACGGATATTGGGGTGTTGTGAGTGTTGAGCTCTTGGTGTGCAGCGGCAAGCGCATACCGATTGTTCGCCCATGGAGCTAGCGCGTAAGTGTCGTGCAGGCGAGTCCCTTTTGCAGGAGGCGCAACAGTGTAGACTAGGCAAAACTCCAAGAAACCGGAGTGCCTCGAGGACAAACCCATTTTATATATAATAATTACTAATATCATAATAAAATTTACGTTACTAACTACAATAGTTACGGTCTAGTAAGCGAATGATATAGGCGGCGTCCTATCCGGCGATTGCCCTGTCACCAGCGTAGAACGTCCCATCACGGTGACAAGCTCACTAGGACGCCCTGCGACCTACAGTAGTGGATACCATCGGAGTCTATCTGAAGATTCGCGCTTAGACGTAAGCATCATCTGAGTACGCACACCACCCACTTTAGTTTCCATCCACAACACCCCATAATCCGTGCTAACCACCGACAGGTAATACAAACGACTCGAGACGGAGCAATGTACTGAATGAGCGCGGACCACGTTTGCATTCAACGGAGTCCGGCGCCCATCTTACTTCCTTCAACCAATGCAAACGAAAAAGCCTACCAGCCTAATTGTGTAGCAATTCATACCACAACAAAACAGTACACGAGTAGACGGTGGAGCAGGGGATCCGTAGCCCGTTCCGACCACAGGTTGCATGGAACCACACTTTGAGCCTAGCACACGTCACAAGGACGGTGCCCCTCGCTGTCGCCCAATACCCAGCGCACGACCTAACCTGTCTCCTGGAGCAATACTCATCTTCTGTGTACAGCAGGTACTAGTGCGGTAACATAGACAGACTCTAAGGCAACATTGTCATTACTATCTTGCACATCAGTGGACAAGCCGATACCACACATTGGGACGCTCAAGCAACATCTACTTCTGAAACATAGCACGATTCAATTCAGTCACGAGTGCCAACCGTACCACATACGCTGCGCCTGTCTTTATGGCCTGAGATTTAAGAGTAAGCATTGAATGGGAACCATTGACACATGTAGTCTTAATGAAGTACACGCATCTATTCTGCGAGCGTACCAAAATTGTTGCCTTCCCTCGACAGAGCGAATAGACACCTATGAGAAAACCAGAGCCTATTTTGAGTAGTTTTCACTGAATTCGCATCGAGTGCATCAAATTAGCCTATGGATCTTACAGCTGAGAGCTTTAACATCTCCTCCTCATGCGTTTATATCATATATAAATATCAATAATACTACTAGCTATATATATATTATATATATAGTAAATAAAATATAACATAAATAAAACTAATACACATAATTAATTATACAAGTTGATGAGCGCACGCTATACCAACCGGTATATTCTAGCACCGGTAATAGATCCCAGCCTGCTCTTATTCGAGCCAAATTCTGAAGAACCGAAACGAATCCTATCACGCTAGCCTAATTTTAGCCGCTTATTAGGACCGAAATTCCGCTTAATCGGACCAGACGATAGAAGGTGGAAAGTAACAGAGGTGTTAAAATCGAGTTCTGTGCCTGGATGTCTGGACTAAACCCACAGTTCATATGTCGGGCAAGAAAGCGTATCATTCAGTTATGGTAATCCGAGTTGGCCTTTGGATAAACTGAACTGTGGCAACCTTGAGGCACATCTATCTAATTGGCTTCAGAATCGCCCGAAACTGACTGTAGTTTCCAACACTTGTAGGCGGAGCGAAGACATACATGCTTGTTCACATGTCGTTAACCGCTCGATCGATGTACCCCACGTCCATTAGGCCGAACCCCCTGAGCCCGCATTGCGGGCCTACTCTCAAGCACGGCAAGTGATCGCGGACACCCAGGTCCGGCAAATCATAGGATAGCAGGTGGCTAGGTCAACCATAGAAATACCCGGAAGACAGACTTGATTTCACCTCAGTGAACTGTGCGTGTCTTGTTGCATGTTAAGAAAATGCCACGACGGGACTTGACGTTAGCCGAGAAGATTCGTTTCCTAGATCAGATCAAGGAACAGGGACCAACCACTAGTCAGCGTCGATTGGTGGAAATTACCTGCTTGGCAAAATCTACAATATCGCGCCTGATAAAACACGAGAAAGATCTGCGAGAAAAATGGGCACAATGCGAAGGACGACGAAGTACTTCCCAAAAACGGAAGCGTGAAGGCAAGGATCCAGACGTCGATGAGGCCCTTAATGATTGGTTTGCCTTTGTTACTGGACGATCCGTGAGAGTAAGTGGTCCAATGTTAAAGTACAAAGCAGAAGAACTCGCTACAATGCTGGGCCACGAAGATTTTATAGCTACGGACGTCTGGTTGTCTTCATGGAAATCTAGACACAATGTAAAATTTAAGAAAGCACATGGTGAGAAAGAAAGTGCCAATAGCGCTCGAGCTGAAGAATGGAAATCAACAAAACTACCAGAGCTTCTTGAAAAATTTCCAGCAGATGACATCTATAATGCTGATGAAACCGGGTTGTATTAAAGGACTACACCGGACGGCTCCTTAAGTTACAAACATGTTACTCTCTCTGGCTGCAAAAAAGCAATGGATCGCGTAACTGTCTTGTGCTGCTCAAACATGTCCGGAACAGACAAGAGGAAGTTGCTGGTTATAGGAAAATGTGCCAAGCCTCGCTGCTTTAAGGGACTCAGAATGGACAGTTTACCAGTTGTGTATCGTGCGAACAGAAATGCATGGATGAGCTCTATACTTTTTAAAGAATGGGTGAAGGATTGGGACACAGAGCTGCAACACCAGTCGAGAAAAGTGTTATTACTTCTCGACAATTGTGCAGCACATTCAAATTTGGATTGCTTGAAGAATATCCAGATGGAATTTCTGCCTCCCAAGACCACATCTTTGATACAGGCAATGGACATGGGCATCATAAACAATTTGAAGACCTTTTATCGTTCAAGGTTGGTGAATTACATCCTTTAATCAATTGAGGAAGGCTTGCTGACCTCATCCTCGACGGCCGGAGAAATCAGTGCAAAGGTCAACAATTTGCAAGCCGTTACATTCGTGACCGAAAGTTGCCGAAAAATGAGCTGTGCGACAATTCGGAACTGTTTTTCTCACTGTGGCTTTAAGCATATTGTCTCGGAGATGGATGTGGATATGGTGATTGTAAATGCAAATGACGGCGAGAATGTGGAGCTGAAACAAGTTGAAAATTACGAAGAATTTTTATCAATCTGCAACGAACTTCAACTCTATGGTAGAAATGAAGAATGCAATGCTGCCATTGTTGCTCGAATAGCAGCGAAACGCAAGACAGCAACAGAAGACCATGGAAGTGATGAAGAGAACCCTAACGCCTTGATTCCAGTCACAAAAGAGGATGCAAGGAAATGCATTGAAACATTGCACCGCTATTTCATGCAGGAAGGAAATGAAGGCAGTCCTATTACTGCGTTACATGTTTGTGCTAATTTTGAGCGAATGCAGTCTGTTAAAAGAATGGGTCAAGCCACACTGGATGCGGTCTTCAGACGCTGAATGGAATTCGGTAATCCCTTTGTATAAAACTGTACTTCGCATGCTGAATATCTTGTAGGTCGTTACGAAGAATTTGTTTGTAAATTTCTTTTTCAGTAAACAAAGTTCGTTATCAAAGCAGTTCTTTTTTGTGTGTTTGCTATAAATATATGCCGCCAAAACAGGTCATAATAGTAGTTTCCTATGTTATGTACAGCACGTCCCATCTTGTTACATCCGGTAACTTCGGTTAATCGGACCAGCCGCTTAATAGGACCAAAATGGTCTGGTCCCGACATGGCCCGATTAACCGGAATCGACTGTATATATATCGCAGTTGCCCAATAAACATTTGTCAGAGTGCCTCAACGCATGTGTAACAACAATAAAAAGCGGAGGGAGTCAGGAGATGAGATGCGATGAGCCATGCGTTGTGTGGGCACTGAACTCCCTTTTGCCCAAGCCGAGGAAGTTAGTTAACTTAAGGGCCCCGAGCCTTTGGTCCTAAATACCTGACCCGTAAGGCAACGGCGCGATAAACGAAGACCCCTTGGCAGTCGTGTGACTCACTCGACTTTTGTGTTGGTTGCAGTTCACAGTGAACCTGCTGGCTATCCAAGTTTCTTTGCCCTCAGTTAGATATTCACCTCCAGGTGTAGAAGTAAGTTGTCATTGACCCTATAGCCGGTCACATTGACTTTGTCAAAGCGCCGTATGTGCTCATGTGATGGGGAACCAGATGACCAGCTCAGAATTCTCTACGCTGCCGCTGATTGTCCGCAACTGCTTATCCATCTCGCCTGCAAAGCAGCCGTGACTTATTCGCAGTTATCGCCACAACGAATGCATTCCCTTATCCGCAACCTGGAAACGCATCCGATAGCGTACAGCTCCTCCACGGGTCTCTATTTTACTGTCAAAAATGCCCAATCTATCAAGCATTAGGGCCCACAGAGCTTAGTTATTTGTTGACAGTGTAATTCTGTCAAAACAGAGATGATCTCTGCTCATAGTTTGGCGGGACATTCAAATATACAAAACAACTGTTGCGTTTGTGTTCCATTGCTACCTTGTGGAATATTCCAGTTGGAAGTCACCTAAAATACTCGTGGTATGCCCCCTAGAATAATAAGAAAAACATTCCGTCGTATTCCACTGTTGCAATAACAAAATGATAATCTCCTCCTAATTCATGCGCTTAGTCTGAGTTGCCATGCAATGTTACGCAATGTTACCAGTTATTCAGAAGATATTTGCAGAAAGTTTACACTGAGAAACACAGCATTCCTCGATTAATTGAAATGTGTAATCTAACTTAAACTTCATTCATTTGTCTTTACTCGAGTGAATGACAAACACGCAAATATTTCCTGTAACGCACAGCGTTTAGATTCTATACCCTAATAATAAATTTGCTGTGTTGTACACACTTGAACATGTGGGTGTGATTCGTAGAACTAGCTTCAAGTTGACCATACCATTTGGGAACAATTGTATTTGAACTTTGGGTTGAGTCTGAAATTGATCATTAAACAACAAAGTGTTTCTGATGGTTTGACACATCATTGATAGAACAATTTTGGTCGTCATAGTAACCATGTATAATCTGGTTTGTTCTGTACCAAACGGTTGGTTAAAAAGTCTCAGTTATAACATGATCGATACAAGACTACGTTGATGGCTATGCACATGCGTGAAAATGAAGCGTACAAAATCGGATCGTGGTTTACAGCACGACTGAATTGCCACGATCCCAACGCGTTCAAGTGACGGCAGCATTCAATCACAGAAACACAACATTTGCATCGCTGTACTGGTAGTCTTATATGTATATCTACGATATTGCTCTGTGTAGAATCTGATTATGTAGCTATGATCATTGGTCAGAAGTTAACTCGCATTAAATGGACCTGCGGTTGGGTACTGCAATTACGAGTTCGTACTCTTCTCATATATTGATGCTAGCTTCCCTTGCAATCCTATTGTCTATCCGTAGAAAAAGTGCGGTTGGTAAGCAAAAGACAAAGCATTGTTTGCCATCACTGCACTGAGTAGATTATTACATGTTAAAAGATATTGATTTCATCACGATGAGTGCATAATGTAACTATTAATTTGGCCGTGTTTAACAATTAGTACCATTCCCTGCAAATTATATACTTAGTGCAGTGGACACGCTTGTTCGGGTTCGATTTCTTATTTCTAATTGAGCAAGTGAGAGGTCAGTCTTGGGGTTATTGTTACTCGCTCGCTCACCAGTCACCCCCCACGTTAATGTAACAAGGGAGCGAATTCCGGCTGACCACGTGTCTGAAGTGAAATTGTTTGCATATACTTAAGGTCTGAGTCGATAAAAGTAGGTCACACCCGTCTGTCACCTGATTTGGCGGTATTTCAAGTAAGGGCAAACCCAAACCTTATACAGTTTAGCGTCTCCTCATTCTTCTGAAAGGACAAACGTATTTAGGTTGCCTTTTATCGTGGTATGGCTTATTTAAGAGAAACTTGTTTTGTGAATCTGTGAGTGTGATTTATCGGGATTCAATGTAGAGTAATTCCAAAGACGTGCAGGCGAGGTGCATTTAGGTTAGAATATTGTATTTTTCTGATATGACCTGAACAATTCCAAGTAGGTGGGTACAAGACTAGATGGTGGATTGGACCGGGTAGTATTGATACAGCGGGGTCAAGAATCAAGCAGCAAATGTCATTTCCCACACAACGCACGGTAAACCCTATCTATGTGGATGTTAGTGCTTTTTATTGTTCGCATGTGGGCCGGTCTTTGGTCGAATATGTAGACCAACCTATTGTCATCAGAAGAACGAATAGCCTGGACATGTGAGCAGACAAGGAGTTTGCGATACAGGAAACAAAGGAAGCCTGTAAATGTGCTAGTGTGATGTCGCTACTAGCAAGTCAGCGAGAAGAAATGCGATCACTGCGATGAATCACTTGTGTTCAATCCGAAACTTAGGAAGAAGAAGAACGTAATGGATCTGTAATAGACAATGACTCCGGTCTGGTTAGTATCTGATGGTGATGCAGGCTTTCAAACACTTTCATTATATGCAGAAGGATTATTTTGGGGGAAATTCGAGAGGAATGAACGAATTTGATGTGTTTGATGTACTCAGGTGACACATTTTGCAAGAACTGGAGGTCAAAACATGCTGATGTGGTGTGTGCTTATGGTTGTTTGAAATCGGGAACTTATTTATTTTCTTAATAAATATTCGCTCCACAGTCCTTGAAGTTATAGGGACATGGATAATGTGGCAGTAGTTGACAATATTGTGCAATGTACTAATTTTAGTTGTGGGCGAACTCTTTTAATAAATAAATAGGTAAATAAACATTTATTCCTGTCGATGCAAGACACGCTTGTATCGGCCTGATCAGGTAAGTGCATATTTGTGTAGAACGTTGACTTCCGTTACTAAGTCCCAAAACTACACGAATACATAGATACGGTATATAAGCTTAAAGGTGGAAAACGGGTATCAGAACCAGCAAAGTTATATGATAGCGGCAGGCTGTTATCCAAGTCAGAGCTGTTGAAGGCACTGATCCTAGCAAAAGGTCGCCGGCGCTTACCTGCTATGAATTGCACGTAAGAAGGACAAACGGTTGTTTTAGTTGGGAGACCTTGCTAAATAGATGAAGATTCTTTGGTGGGACACTCAAGAAGTGTTAGCTGGTGTCTGTGCAAATCGCCTCCGTCTCCCGCCTGAACTGTTACGAAATATCGTAATAGTCGGTGGATAGCTGCTATTCCTGCTCTAATTCCTCCGGCTCAGCAGCCTTGGTAATGCGCTAAATATGTTGGCGATGATCGTGCTAAAATCTCTTTGGTTGTCATATTGGCCTCTAGTTTGCAGTGTAAAGCTATTGGTTGTGTTCTCATGTTTATGAAGAAGGCGTTTGTCTTCTGGTATTGCTTTCTCCGTTTGTGCAATTTCAGCTTGGTCCTCTCTCGTTACTATTGATTTGTTGACCTACCGAATACTAAGCAGGGGTTGCGATATTTATGCATCTAGTAACAAGGGAATAAACATCATCTGTTTATCAATTTGTCAGTACTAAGCTTTTTGCTTCGGTGTAGCATCTCTAAGGCAAAAGCGAATTTCGAAATCTTGTAATTCATACCACTGCATTTGGCCAAAATCGAGATAAAATCCGACGGTATTCCTGTGGACGAAACCATGGGAATGATACTACTGCACCGAGTATTTCATAGACAAGCTCAACAAAGCCGCTTAGGTACACATCAGTTCGTAATTAACGGTAGGTTTGGGTTAAAACCAAAAGGGGGCCATTTGATATCTGGCATAATTCACTACCACCTGAGCAGTTTCTATTGGTATTTTAGGGTCGAAGGCGCAGCTGTTTATTACTTAAAATTCAGGCTACAGCCTGTGGTGAATTAATAAACAGCCAGACAGTAGCTGCGAAACACCGGCAAAAAAGTTTAGTCATATGGAAGCTGCAGTGGCGCAAAGTGGAGAATAATCTAGCTCGCGAACCTTCGTACGACAGTACTCTATCCTGATGCTTATCTTGAGAGATGTTGCCTACTAATCGCTCACTTGTGCACTAGTGGTCTTTTACCTGTGATTCAGCGACATTTTCTCTCACATCTTTGGATCCATACTTATTTGTCGTGCATTTACAAGGGCTACTTTGTGATAACAGTTTCCCGAGTATAATCCGGTGCGTGCAACATTTACACTGTTTTCTAACTTCCGGGCAGTGTTTCTCCGAGATCCAAGCGCCAAAAGTTGCCTAATTCCAAGCATCGGAGACATTGTTTGGTCTGACTCGATAGACCATTTCAACTGCTTTCGAACGAACTGTCACTCGTTTAAATCCCATATTGCTTGGTGCAGCTACAGGTCTCCAACAAATGCACCCGGCGCGATCCATAGGCATGACCACGAAAATTTTCAATCACTCCTTCGTGTATTCTGCCCCACGATCAAGCTGACGCATTCGACTGGCACGCTAGAGAGGGCAGCCTGCAAGCACATAACTGCAACGTGGGCATTGTGCTCTTACCGGCAATGTCAGGAACAGAACAAACTTTTACCATAGAGGGTGAGTCATTCAAATGGTTCGTAACATTAGCTCAACAAGCGTGATGCCCAGTGTGCCACAGGCTAAGGACCTAGGTGGATCATGTTCCAAACTTGTTCAGGGGGCATTTTGTGCCGTAACTGTTGAAAGTTCTTCCATGCGAGATGCCTCCGAGTTAAACCTAGTCAGGCCAAGTTATTAAACAAACCAGACTCGCTATGGTTCTGTGTGGAATGCACATCGATCCCACTGATAATAAGTGTACTCCTATAATCTCAGAACTATGACCAGCTATTAGCCATGTTCGAGGAAATGGTGGCCACGAAAATCATTAGGGTTGGCGTAAGCATAGCGGACTGTGCAACCCAATCCTCCCCCTTGGTAGCTGCTCCTAACCCGCGAAGAACTGCTAATAGCACTATAAGAAACATGACACCCAGAGTACAGACGGAGTGCGTAGAAAAAGAGCAAGCCGGTACCATCACAAGTTGGGTTGCGGTTGCCTCCAAGAAGAGCTGTCATTTAAAATTAACATCACCTTCAAGTGGATCGGAAACTGAGGAGCGTAGCGGAGTTTTCCCCTTGCAAGCACCACCAGTTTCCTGCGATACATCTCCGAGTACTTCAATCACTAACCACGACATGTCGAAAGGTGTAAAGAAACAACTACTCATACTGAGCGTACTGTGCTCCAATATTCCAGAAGCAAAGTCGACATCAATAAGAGGCAAGCAGTTGGATGACCTCAACCGGTGGGATATTTTTAGTAACCTAATCGGTGTTGTACTTAAACCTGTACACGTAATGCGTATTACACGACACCCCAACTCTAAACATTTCGGAGAGCCATGACTTCTGCGCGTTGTGCGGAACTCCATCACTGAAGTAGAATCAGTGCTACTGTCGACAGGTAGTCTCAGCAATGAACGCTACTCCATCCGTATGTTTCCAGTATCCCATGGGGCGAGCGTTATCGAGTTAACCGCACCTTAAAGGACTACCGGAAGGAAACTTCAACCAGGACCATACTTTTTCATGGGGTTCCTGTAAGTGAAGCAAATGATGAACATCAAAGAACAACCCATGCTAAAGAACAGTGGTGTTATATTCGTGAAACACTCTGCTTGGATGAGGTGTTAGCGAAATCCGTGTCACGACTGCATGCATCAAAAAACTACAAAGGAAGTGGCCCGTGAGTGTTGTAGGTGGTCCTTCAGTTAAAACATATGGTAGCACGATTGCTAAAATGCCGGTACATGTTTTGTTGCAGGCTACCATCTGAGGTTCGGCTGAAGACAATCATCGGGATGCCTCCTAGAGATGATATGTCACTCAAAGAACCAAACGCGATGGGATCTATGAAAAACAATGCACCAGTGGTGTGTCGAATAAGCCCATACAACTTGTAGAAGATGACATTGACCAGACACCTTACACTGTATGTCGAAAATTAAACACGGGACTAACTACGCGGACGATGAATAAGAAATTAAACCCTTCACCAAGTACACATTGAAAAAACGATTAGGTACCGGCCACTCACCGGTCGGCGAAACTTCACGTATGAGTTGTACAACCTCCGAAACACTGCCTAAATCTGAGAAACCGTCATGTATGTACACCAACGTCCAAGCGCTCCTCAGTAAACTTACCGAACCTCGACTACTTCAGGTTGCGAATGTTTGAGACCTACGTACTATTACCGAAACTTGGTTAAACCAACAGGTGACTGATGCTGAGGTTGTGATAGCCGGAATATCACTCATCCGGAACGACCGCCCCAGCAGAGGAGGTGGGGTACTACTCTATTACCGCAGCGATCTACAATGTACAATAGTTGATGAGCTGGAAACACACGTTACCGACTCACTCTGGTGTCTTTTCCGACTAAGATACAATGACGCATATCACATAGCTGTCGTTTACCGCCCCCCAATGTCCACTTCGGAAATGGATTCCCGCTTGATCCGTAGCCTGAACAGAGTAAACCGCACTAGGGACAGCCACATTCTCATCTCCGGGGACTTCAATCTACACAATCTGGAGGTTTTGGCATCTCCCAGTGAGCAGCGCAAAATACTTTTATGAACTGGTCGCTAATATTCCTTTGTAAAATCATGTCACCACACTCACTAAATTCAGGACAGCAAACAAACCGTCCATTTTGGACCTTGTGCTCATGAATGAAGAGTTCATGATTGAAAAGTTATTGATGGATATTCCATTAGGTCTCAGTGACCATGTAGTAATAACGTCCAACTATGTGCTTTATGCGGAGTGTCCATCTGAACACTCGGAACTAATTCATACAAGCATATGCTATCACGTATTGAAAGAAGTCGCCGGCGCAGCTGCTTGGGAATTCTCAAACAACAGTCCCCTTGACAACGTTTGCACAGAGTTCGTTAATAGGTTCAGTGACATCATCAACGGTGCATCAGAGAGCAAGCCCCATCGTCCCGCAAAAGTGCGTTCAATTCTAAGGAGTATGACTCGAAAATGCCTGGCGATAAGGGATGCAGCATGGCGTGCCTACAAGATTAACCCCGATTCAGAGACTTGGGACAATTTCTTGACCCATCGCAACCATTGCACTGCACTTGTCCGTGATGACAAAGTAAATTATCAACAGTGTCTAGTCAAAATATTCATGGCAAACAACAAACTACTATATGGACATGTCAATAAGCTTCGTAAACTGAAGCATGGAGTTCCTCCCCTTTACACGACCGGCGGTAGAGTACATAGCGCCCAAGAAGAAGCTAATGCCCTGCGGCTAAAGTACGCCCCAATTTTCGAACACGCAGTCTCTACCTGTCCCATAACGTCATGCACATTACCGACTCCACAGTTTACACATGTAATTCTTTACCCATCAATTGTGCTAAGGAAGTTACTGTCACTGCTTGAGCATAGTTCTCCGGGAGCAGACAACATCCGCCCGAAGGCACTAAAAGGCTGTGGCCAACAAGCTAGATAAACCAATTCACAGTTCTTCCAAACGTGCTTTGATGAACAACAGGTCCCACTATGTGGAAGTGTGGCATTATCACCCGTATTTTTAAAGACTGTAGCCGCTAAGATCCTGCAAATTATCAGCCAGTGACTCTTCCATGTGCTCGCGAAGCCGATGGAACAATGGAACAATGGTTTATTACGGGTAACAAAGCAGTACTTAACAAATCCCGTGGAATGAAAACTGTCTCGAAAAGTGAATCGCATGATAAATTGAGAAGCGTTATGGTGGACTAACCCCTGACTTATGTGGAACAGCAAAAATGTTTGCATCTAAAACGTATAAAACCATAAATCCATTGGTTAGGCGTTTGGCAAGACACCGTTTGATTGCGTTTTGTAGCTCATGCCTAACAAGTCATAAAATGAAATGTAAGTGAGGCAATGCACAGTTAACTCGTTTTTTAAATATCTCCAGATTGGGAGCCGGGACGACGTAATTAGTGAGGGCGTTCCAAGGCTGGTACACGCGTAGAGAAAAGAGATTTCTACGGCAATCAAGCCGGCTATACTGAATTGTCAGTTTCACAAGATGACCTCTTAGTTTAGTGTTGTGGTGCAATTCCAGCAGAGGACGGCAACTGTGGTTTGGGTTCTTCAGAATCTGGTAAACCATTATGAGATCCCCCCGCAAAAGCCGATATCGACTACTGTACATTCTTAGAGATTTCAGTCTAAGCTGACAGAGCAGATGAAAGAGGCCCCTCACGTTATTGTTTGTCCTTCGTTGAGGAGTCTCGAAATTAACATGATCCTGTTTCTGTCACGGCTGCCACGCCTGATTAGCATATTTCACGTAAGGTCGCACGCATTCTCTGCTTGTTTTGAACACCGAAGTTTTTCCTGCACCCCCTACACCCAGATAACGCTCCTGAGAAACCTTCGCCAAGGTGTGGTCTCTAATCTTGTAAGCTCTCACCGGCTGGTGACACAGATGTATCACCTTGAGCTTAGCCATGTTCGTCGCTGAGGCTTTAATGGACTACCGGGGAAAATGAAACACCTTGGTATCGGAACAGCATGGCTTCCGTCAACACCGGTCATACACCACCAACATACGGATTGCACCAGGTAGTTGGACGGAAGTGGCCGATGATGGGGTCGGAGTCGACGTCATCTATCTGAACTTCTCCAAAGCTTTCGACCGCCTTGATCATCCGTATCCTACTTCAACGGCTACAGAGCTACGGAGGCGGAGATCCTGTACTTGGTTGGATTGCCAGCTTCCGTCGCCAACGGAAGCTTCAAGAACGTGTCAGGGGATCACTCTCTAACCCAATTGAGGTGGAATGTGGTGTCCCACAAGGCTCCGTGCTGGGACGGCGCTTATTTCTGGTGTTTATCAACGATCCGGCAAGAGTTATCTCCTCAAATTTCCTGCTTTTCGCCGATGACGTCAAGATATGATGGGCGATTAGTAACAACCCAGATCACGATCTGCTCCAACATGAGTAGATTGCATTTACAAATGGTCAAAGAGGAAACTTGCTTCAATTGAATATCGCTAAGTGCAAGGTGATACATCTGCGTCACCAGCCGATGAGAGCTTACAATCATGGTGACCATACCTTGGTGGAGGTCTCTCAGGAGGGTGACCCATGTGCATTTTTGCAGGAAGATCTTGGGTGTTCAAAACAAACGGAAAAGATGACGAGAACCGGCAATCTACACTTCTGCCTTCTTCGCAGAGCCTTCGGTTGGTTTGAACCCTCAATATTTCCCCAAATGCTTAACACTTACGTGCGACCTCACGTGGAATATGCTAATCAGGCGTGGCAGCCGTGACAGAAACAGGATCATGTTAATTTCCAGACTCCTCAACGAAGGACAAACAATAACGTGAGGGGCCTCTTTCATCTGCTCTGTCAGCTTAGACTGAAATCTCTAAGAATGTACAGTAGTCGATATCGGCTTTTGCGGGGGGATCTCATAATGGTTTACCAGATTCTGAAGAACCCAAACCACAGTTGCCGTCCTCTGCTGGAATTGCACCACAACACTAAACTAAGAGGTCATCTTGTGAAACTGACAATTCAGTATAGCCGGCTTGATTGCCGTAGAAATCTCCTTTCTCTACGCGTGTACCAGCCTTGGAACGCCCTCACTAATTACGTCGTCCCGGCTCCCAATCTGGAGATATTTAAAAAACGAGTTAACTGTGCATTGCCTCACTTACATTTCATTTTATGACTTGTTAGGCATGAGCTACAAAACGCAATCAAACGGTGTCTTGCCAAACGCCTAACCAATGGATTTATGGTTTTATACGTTTTAGATGCGAGCGGAAGCCAGGAGAGATGGTGCAACGGGGGAAGGAAACATGACTCTTTAATGTATGCCTTTGTGAATAGTGACACAGCTTGTGCTCTCGCCAGTAAAGGTTGTGCTTCATTGCCTTGTCGTTGTGGCTACAATGTCAGCGGATAGATTCGCTCAAAGCTCCGCGGTGGCATCCAACGTCCTACGGTTACAATAGGCTACGAATTTTCGTCGTACTTCCAGAATTTATAACGTACCTGTCTCATTCTGGCCGATGCCAGTTTTAACCACACGTCACGTTTATTTCAGTAACCACGTTGAGAAAACTGCTGTCGTTGCGCCTCGATAGTTCCTCCGGATTTGACAACATTCCTCCGAAAGCACTTCAGGTGGCAGCTACGATGATAGCTGAATCACTAAACAGGTCTTTCCAAAGATGCCTGGACGAACAGCAGGTTTCTAACATGTAGTAGCAAAGCATCAATTCTCAGATTTTCAAAGGTTCTGGCCGTTCAGAGCCAGCCAACTATCGCCCAATGACTCTATTCCCTGTGCTCCCTAAGATGATGAATTTGATTATAGCTGAGATTGTAATGGGCTATTTTGAAAGGTCTAACACCGGAACATCAGTCATGTACTACCAACCTAGTGCTTGCTCCTGGCAGTTGGACCGAGATAACCGACTGTGAGACCGGTGTTAATGTCATGTAGCGAGAGTGGCCGGCTCACCATAACAGATTTGATGTGTTCGCGTTGGTCTACTGGCAAGCACGGTTCTCAGTGAATAAAGAGAAAGCACGAATTTGAAGGGACAAAATTGTATTGTGGTCCACTGATCCCGCTTATTGGCGAAAAGCGACACCTGAAACGCGAGCTAGCTAGGGGAAAGATGTGATGGACCGCGCGACGGGGCGGCGTGTTGCATCTAACCGTGGCGCCGTGCATGTATTTTTTGTGAGTGTTGGGTCAAACAAATGCCACATAATGTCAGTATTCTGCAAACAAGCACTAAGAGTATAATAAGGTAATGTTTTTTACTATTTTACAAACATACTCAGGCAATCCGGGGAGCCTCCAAAAGGCTACTGTCAGTTATCCAAACTTTTCTAAAACCAATCGACCGCATAGATCACAGCATTCTTCGCCAAAAGCTGCTCTAGTAATACTTATTTTTGTAATTAAGTTGGGTTCACTAGAGGCACGTACGAAAGATCTTTAGCTCCTCAAACAACAGCTTGTACTGCACGAAGGAAAGGTACACCCGTACAATTTCTCATTCGATTGGTGCAAAAATCGCCTAAATTATCCACTAAATTACGTTTCGTCTGTTACCGGTGCATTTATCCCCAGACTCTTGGCTCGTTTTCGCGACTTTAGTCGACATGGTGCGGTGGGCGGAATATTATTGGCTAGCTTTACTTGCATACCCAATTTTTGAGACTGACGAGTCCTTTCATTCGGTTTACTGCTTTTCTTGGGGTTTTCTTTTCGGATTCATCCGGTAGATCACCAAGAATAAAGATAGATGATGCTTATATGTTGTGTTCGGTTAACCAATGGCTTACATTACATGTGATGTAGTTGTATGTTATAGGTTGCTTCTACGACATACTTTGCCTAGCAGGTAAGCGAATCTTCAAGCGTACCTACGGCTATATGTCAGTAACTGTCACGAACCTGTTATCCCTCTTGCGTTGATGAGATTACCTTGCTTGGTGTTGAAACGTCTGTAATCCAGCTCGGCGAACAACTCAACATTTAAGTGAAATTACACCGCCAAGGATCGTCATGTATAGCACTTTTGATAGAAAAGGCTGATTAGTATGCGTTAATGTGTAGTTAACCGATCAATTAACCAATGATAGGAGAGCAAACGAAAGCCAAACGAGCCATTGGCAATATCAAACCATTAAAACCATCAGTATTTGATATGATTACAAACTGGTTTTCTCGATGTAACAACGAGTATAACTCAGTTCACTTTTCAAAATGCAAGCTAATTGGCGACTCACGTACCGGTATTTCTCAGTGATGTTTCCCTACCATTGACACACAGACGATTATAAGGTGGAATCCCATTTGAAACTGTTGGGACTTAAGTAGAAGAATTCGGATGGATTATCTGAAAAACCATGTTAAGTTGCAAAAGTGGATAGCGGCAGCCCAAATCAGTTCGGTAGACTCATTTTAACTAATGTTGTATTTCAGTAATTTAAAGACGCCACACTATTTTGGGAGATCGTGTAAATGAAGGGCTTTTAACTATGCTCCCTTGATCCCACATTAGCAAGATGTAGATCGATCAACGCTGATGGCATCTAGTCATCAAGTAGGGAAATGCACCGGTTTGTATTACCTATAGTGAATAATTACAAACTATTACAACTGTAAAAGTATAGTATAGGTTCTGTTGCACTAAACCAAGTAGGGATATTAAAGCAGCAGCACGACAACGCATTATTTCAATCAATAAGCACGGTATTTTGTTTTTTGTCGATTATCTTAAAGAGTGCAGCTTACCCGGTCTGGCTGTCAGCAACTTGTGGTTTATGGAATGGTAATCTTCATACGGCGGATTGGTTGAACTATCTTATCATTGGTGCATTCTTTCTGTCTAGTGAGTCCGTATAAAATTAGTTAACATCAGTTATGGTATAAATGTCCACCGTGTGTGCAGTCAGGGCGCAAACGTAAAGTGGTCATTACACTGGGGTAGAAGTTGATCAATGTTTTGCCTCAAGTTTTGTCTCATAATAATGGTTAGTTTATTATCTTGGCAATGACTGTGCACAATGTAATGTTAGTTATTGGTTATTCATTACTCTGAGGAATAGCACATAATACATGTAGCTTTGAAGCTACGAAAACCGCTTCAGCCAATATTTGACGTCCTTAAATCCATCTCAACAAGGTTAACGCTTTGAGTCCTGAATTAATTTACCTATATCTAGCCATAAACCACAAAATGTGCCTCCACGTACTGCAGAGTAAATTATCGGAGTTCTGTCCGTTAGTTAATCGTAGACATAATAGCTGTTCGACGTATCCTCGTGAGTACCGGTAGGATTGACGCTTGCATTGGGGCAGTATTACAATTTAAACAACGTGGTACTTATAAGTACAGCGAGGGCACAAAAGATTAAATAGATTTAGACACGGTTTCATGTATTTCAATGCCACAGACAAGTTGCACTTCCGGTCCACTGAGACACACGTTGTGAGATCGCAAGAAACAAGCTCTGTCCCACTTTCTCAACACTAAGATAGACTTAGTTCGCATGCTATTTCCACGAAATACTATTCTTAAAATTGATGATGCATGGATTAACTCATGTTGATCTAATTTCATTTCATTGGAAGTAATATTCATTTCCCACGAAACAGTTGATCGCAATTCCGGCGATGCATGGTTGCTCAACCAGTAACAATGCTGCGCAAGAAAATTGTCATACTCTTTGTGCCGAACGATTAACTGGAGCAAACAACGCAGTAGTTGCCGTGGGATATTTGGCCGATGAAGAATGGAAAGCGCGCGAAGCATGCGTAGCTCGTTGTCTTTCTCCATTGCAACATATATGAGACTTGGTGATAGCAGATTGCATCATATGTTTGATGGGATTTTCGTTGCACTGAGGAAATCTACCTTGTTCATTGCGCAACCTCTGTTAAGCACAAATTTGGATTCTGATAAATATACACCTTGCTTCATGTAAAGTCTTCACACCTTATTTTAAACACAATTCATTAGAAAAGCACGGAAAGAAGACGAAGGCTGGTGGATGCATGCATTTCGTATTGTCTCCTCAATACCATTAACAATAACCGATATGCATTGATATAGCTAGCATTGGGTGCAACCAGACAAGCTTAAGGTGCAAAAAGAATGACGGAAGTTCACACCTACGTTCAAGGAAGCTTTAGGCTGACAAATAATTGTTTATGAACACACAAGGCTGGCTTAATCCGGCTTATTGCGACCTCCTCAGTAAACCGAGGGAAGAGCGGATGAGTGTGACGTAACACAACTTTAAACGCTGAGCCCAGCTCTCATTGTTGACGAGAGTTTCATAGGTGTTTGCCTATCGAGGAAGCCGGCGGTCTGCGTGAACATGGAATCTGACGAGGGTAGGCAATCTGAGCAACTTCACGTTGAACCCATCTTGACAGCGTTCTATTAGTATGATGAAAGGGGCACAAATTTTGAGCCTACCTCCAATGCAACAGAGAATCCATTTATAACACAATGAGAACGATTCGAAACAATTGGCTAAATTTAAGTAAACGTATCTTTACAATTGAATTCAACACAATAATTTGACACACCATAATAATATAATATAAAATCCGGAACGTTTAGCACAGAACACCCAGGATAACTGGTGGATCATTGATGTACTTATGGAATCTGCATTGACACACTCCTCTAACCAAAGCTGTCTCCGAAATATGGAATGTGCAACCGCATTGTAATTTCGAAATAGGTGGTCTATTTGCTCCGGGATCATAAGTCTCGTAAGAGTAATGAACAATGATCTATGCAAGGTAAAATAGCAGTTGCCTTACAAGTCCCACAGAATGGTTGGGGTAAAACTACCACATCAAAATTTATGCGAGTTATCGGTTTGAGCATTCATTGTGCAGATACGGCGCCGTATTGTAAGTGGGTATTGAATGAAAAGGATGAAGCAAAATGGGGGCAGATCTAGTAGATGTATTTTGTGAGAAAGTAAAAACAAAAATGCCCACTTTTGGACTGCTTGCACAGGTGTGCATGAAAGATTACTCCGGCTTGAGTTGATGATTTATATATTTCCCAAAGTAGCACATTTTAGGCAACGAATTGATGGGATTAATGACAATGCATAATCCTTTTTCGAAAATATCCCGGATGAAAGGAAAGGACAAAGTTTGGGAGAGTGTTCTAGCCTTGAGTAACCCAAAGCTAACAATAATTTCGCCGGCATACTAGGCGGATATACTTTTTCCACAATTTTAGTGGGATATCTCCGAGAGAGTTCTAATCGTTGCGTTTCAGCAATTAATGACCCACAGGATTATGGTCTTTCAGTATATTTGGTAGATCTGGTTGGCATTTGTGACGTTGTTTTGTTTACCGAGTAGGGCATGTTGGTTGCAAAGGATTCACCACCAGTCGAGGAGGCATGCTCAATGCCTAGTAGCAAATAATTCACTAGCAGCAATGAAGTTTTGCTGGGTTTACCTAAAACTCAATAAGTACTAGGATCTCATTTACTGCAACTCAATGTTGACGCCACTAAGACTTGCGTTGAAGCGTCCGCGACCAAACGACTCATCTCGCTAGGAAACTCAATATCTGCGTCATCATTCAGGCTGTACATAGGCTAACAGCACCGATGATGTCAACTAAGCCGTCTGCAAATATTATCTTGTTCGGGTTTCTTCGTCGACGGTATGAAGAGTAGATGTTACTTGCACCATTTTGTAAAAGCTTTCGTGACGCGTCGAAAAACATTTTGCGAGATAAACTGAGCTGCGCAATCCAATATGCTTCTTATAGGGTTTTGCAAATCTCATGACCCGAGGATAATTTCCAAAATGTGTCCATAGGTTTACACAAGACATTATCTCTCCTTATGAAAAGCGGGTGATATAGGCAAATAACCCACTCGCTTTGACCTTCACCATTCATGCACCAGAGGTTGCAAAAGACAATATACATCCTCGTTGGACAGAGCAAATCCAAGTGCAATTTTAGTTCTAGCTAACTGTAAGAGAAGTGTCAAAGCACATGCTGGACCCACCGATTTTCACAAACGATTACGACGCATGGCGAACAGCGATATTCACTAAAAATATGACATAACAACGCATCGGCATAAATAGGATACTGCTCAAGTACGAACCGTGTATGAAACCTAATCGTTGGTCGTTTTTTGATTTATGGTTTAGACCGTCACAATCAATGTACCACAAAACATCGAACTGAGATAGAAACGATCAAAACGTGCGAAAAAGCAAGTAGAATTATGACTTCGCATTCACAACATGATCCTAATGTCCACATACTCAAGGTCTGTGAGTGACCTTTGCTGGGCTACTGCTTGACACGATCTGTTAGTGAAGGTAGACGTAAACTCCTATACCTGGAACGTACAACAGGTCGATTCATTACAGACCTAGTTGGTAACGTTTGATCATCTAACTGCTCAGAGTGCATTGCTGTAATAACGTGGTAGACATTTCGGATGTAAAGGATAAGGTCGGAATTTGCAGTACCTATCGATTTACTGCACAAAAACCGCGTCACAGTAGAGGGAAGTTAAACTGGGTTAGCTTTTAGCGTTTTTCTCTTATATATATAATTCTTGACAGTTCCCTGTCTTTTCTGCTTCACAATGCATGACCGCGTCGCAAGTCCATCAGCTTCTCTTTCTAAATCTGACTCCAAGCAAAGTCTCCTTGGTTAGCAATTTAATCCTTACAATTAAATGCCTCATATAATGCATCCCACCAGATGGTCTGCGGCCATACTTCGTGCCAGCACAACTAAAGCGAGAGTGCCCGAATGGAAAACCGCCCTACGTTGTCCTACGTCGCCATACAGGATATACAGACTGAAATTCAGTTTATTTAGGTAGTGATTTAAATTCGAAACCTTAGAAAAGCCTGTTTTCTCATACTGAATGTATTACGACATCATATAAAAATAGTGCGAACGAGAAGCTTTGGCGTCTTCAACAGCTAGGATATGTACCCAAGTGCAAAAATACGGCATTTCTCATTGAACAACATCGGAGTGAGCTATGTGGTATGTTCCATTCATCGGTAGTGAGCAAAGACAGTCGAAGTACAGGTGTCTCATCAAGAGACCTTTGTTCCAGGTAACGAGAAATATACAACATTATTATCAAATCAAATTGCAGATTTTACGCTGCATATTCTCATTCAAGTTAGGATGTCGATATTCTGGACAACGAGACCCTATCATTCGTTCATAAATATAACTGTAGGCACTCGAAAGTTTGCCTATTTCTTATGGTTTAGTTCGGAAAACTGTTCTTCTTCCTCATGGAAACATACAATAAATTATGATGCAGTTACACAATCCCTTCAGATTATGTTCCTAAAATACTTTGGTCTAGATCATTAAAAATATTTTAATAAATTACAGAGTTCGTAAACAATAATATTAGTAAGGTCGGAACCTAAGCAACGGCAGCTCCTCGATTCATACATTATATGCAGCCCGATTGGCAATACATCACGTCAGAATTGTCCTAAGCAGCTAGTGCATGCGACCGAAGTATATCATCAGATAGACGAGACGAATTCACTTGAGGAAACAAGAAATTAGATTACCTCAAAAAGGAACGAAGCAGATGGTTTGACGTTTAGGCTGATCGGTTACTAGTTGACTATGCTGGAGTGACCTTATTTGCCCGAAGCAAAGAAAGAATCCATGGAATGCAGAAGCGTAGTTACTTGTGGAAGTAGCCTATTTTTCTATTCATCGAGGCAGAACACAGCGTTAGCAACAGAGCACTGTTCGTAACTGACTCGGCGGTGGAAGATGAGTAGTGCTATATCGTAGTCAACTGTCAGTTATGCAAACCGGTCGACATCACCCATGGCTTAGCGGCACAAACTGCTGGTGTCCAGAAGTAATCGGGTCGAATTCAGGCAGGGGTACGATTAAGTTGCCGTACTGGCAAAACCCAGAAACTCAACACAGCCGTCTGTTTCTTCTCTAGGAAGAATGGGAGACTGCCTGGCTCAGATAAGATTGTGATAAAATACTTACATAACTTTGAATTGTTAACTGCTTTCCCCTGAAAAGTTTCTCCCCTGGTCAAAAAATCACTGGAGTCCAGTTTAACTCAGATTCCTGGATCCTGCAGATGAAAGTGAATTAAAACATTCACATCATCAACTATGGTGTTTCACTTCAACATCCGATCGCTCGTCCTACCCATTCAATACACATAAACCGCGCAGCTCAGAAAAATCTATTCAAGTATCGTCCATTAAAAATGGTGTCACTAGCTTGCGTAATAGGATGAACGATTTTCAGTCCGCCATGTATAATATTGATCCGAACAGAGATAAAATGGTTATTGAGAACATGGAAACCGTTGTGTGAGCAATTGCTGTCAATGATTCAGCATCAGACCAGCACAATCATATATAGGATAAAGAAATCGAAAGAGTAAATTTGAGCAGTTAAAACAAGTAACATAGACGAAAACACGAAACGAATTAATTGCATGTTACGGAGTTCGACTTCATGTCGTTGACCCATTCTCCCCCATTTTTTCTGGCCGGAAGAGCTATAGAGCCCGGACTAGCTTCTGTTTCGAGCATAAGAACGGTTGAAATAATCGAATGCAAAGTGCTTGCGCCGTCGCAAGTGAACAGATGCGTTGACCTTTCGATCGGTGTGGTGGAACCATGTACACAACTCTACAGACACGCTTTAAATCCGCCTGATGCCCACTCTCGACAAAATGTGACAGAATGGAACAACTAAGGTCCCCGGTGCCACTTTGGTGCAGCCAACTTTCGCACTGTTCATTCACGCGTTTGGACAAATGCGGCGCTGTTCTACCGATGTACGTTGCTTTACAGACTCACTCGAACTGATATATAACCATTGAGGCGTCCAGCATGGGTAACTTATCCTTGCTTCATGAACAGATGCGTGGTTCCGTCGAAAACAAACACCTTAGTGTAGCTGCTACGAAATTCGAGTTAATTTTGCCTAAAAGATTACGGGTCCCCTAGCGATTTTTGTTACATTGCGTTGTGGAGCATCGTGCGCATCAGCACCATGTTTACGCCAGGGTCGTCAAGCCTGGATCACGTTCTCCACTTGTGGCCTCAGGTAGGCATTCCACGTTTGTGGAAAGAATATTGGTTCGAACTGACCGATCTTCTTTCGTAAGAGGCTAAGTCACCAACTGGCACTTCTAGATGAAGTACGCCTTGTTTCTTGTAGCCGTGGTCGTCCTGCACGACTACGACGAGGTCGCTTTCCTGCGTAGCAGGTTGCAGCTGATGTTCTCCAAGTCGATATTCATGAGTACACTGATGTCGTACGCTCACAACTTTGCATTTCGCCAAGTTAAACTGGAGCCGGTTTTCGGATGACCATGCGAAGTCACTGCCGAAATATTTTTGTAGTGCTGCAAGGTCGTTCAATGTCTGGATGTCGTCTGCGACTAGTAAAGTCTGACTGCAGCACCCTAGCAAGATCGTTGTTTAATACTAGGAACAAGCGTGGTCTCAGTAACCATCCTTGAGGCACTCCATCATGGACTTCAAGTTTATGGTAGACGGATCTGCGGACCCTCAACTTCCGGTGCCGTTGAATGAGGGAGTTGCTTATTTTAACATTTCCGTAGATTCGAAGATTTGGAAAAAGTGTGTGGATTTTCAGGCGGTCGAATGCTTTGATGAAATCCAGACGTAAGACAAGTACACTGGCATCGACTGACCTAGTCCAGTGTGCTCGGCTAGTCACAAATTTGCCGTGCAGGATCGACTTCGGCGGAATCCATGCTGCTGTGACAATAAGATGCTGTTCGCGAGTTATCCCCTGAGTACCTCTACGATTATGCCTTCCATAATTTTGTGTAACTCTTGGAGGCGTGTGGTTTGATAGTATATGGAAAGCTGCGCACTATACCCATTTTCGTACATAGGTGTCAGTTTTCCCTGTTTCTACATGGTCGGAACCTGCATTTGCTTAAATCTTCGTTGGAAATACAGAACCAACAGTTCCGCAAGGTATATGACGATGGTATTTAATGATTTCGGTCTGAAATTTTCCACACCAGAAAAAGAATACACACGCAAGGACAGAAGCCTTTGCAACAGTGAAGTGTTCGTACCACTATCTTAGATGCGGAATGAATTGTTTCAGGAATGTTCGAGGTGACTATTCACGTTGGAAAATATGAATAAATATGTGTTACGGCGTATTCAATGGAACAACAATGGAACAATGGTTTATTACGAGTAAAAAACGTCGCTTAACAAGTCCCGTGGGATGGAAATTATTGCGAAAATCAATTGCATAATAAAGTGAAAAGCCTTGTGGTGGACTCACCATGGACTTATGTGGAATAGCGGAGATGTTCGCGTATTAAAAGTATAGATCCATCAATGCATTGGTTAGGCGTTTGGCAAGACACCGTTTAATTGCTTTTTTTAGCCCCTGGCTAGCAAGTCATAAAATGAAATGTAAGTGAGACAGTGCATCGTCAACTCGTGGTGAGTGCCAGACTACCTGCTGCAGGTAGGATTGGGATCCGGCGCTGCACTGTGGAGCTTGTTCACGTGCCTGTACAACAGCTTGAGATTAGTTGGGCATTTTGTCACTAACTACTATTGTTGGTTGAGTTTGTCGTCTCGAATCCATTTGGCACAGTGATTTGCTGTCTTTTAGGCATTCCAGGCTTGCCATACTGGAAAGACTTTATAAGCTCGCCAGGCCGAATCCGATAGAGCCATGCCTTTTCATGTCCGGCTCCTCAGGGAGGATTTCATTTGCTTCTAGCGAATGACTTTGGCTTCCGACACATTTGCCACTAGCCCGGCGAACTACGTGGCCATTTGCTTTCTGTCGACTTCTGCAAGCTGTTCAGTTAGGAAGGACCAGTTGGTTTTTGGAACGAGGTCAGACATTTTGCTGCAGTGGTTGACGGGGTGATCTTCCTCGCTGTTTTCTCAGATGTATCTCGCGTATTAGATGTGGCGGAAGAGCAGCTCCGCGTAATGGCTCCGACCAGTGTTTACTGCATCAAACATT
Organism: Dicrocoelium dendriticum; assembly: GCA_944474145.2. Lineage (NCBI taxonomy): Eukaryota > Metazoa > Platyhelminthes > Trematoda > Plagiorchiida > Dicrocoeliidae > Dicrocoelium > Dicrocoelium dendriticum. Next base: position 780,023 of record OX104067.1, on the reverse strand, counting down.
AGCTCCTTATTGATGAACACAAAATCTAAGACAGATGGTTCGTCGCAAACTTGGAATCTCGTGGGAGCAGTGCCGCGGTTGCATATAGCCGTATACCATCGATTACTTCTTACATGTCCGCTTTGAACTGGTTGCAGAGCAAAGCCGGGGGTTCGATTGTGCGCAGTTGAAGTCCCCCGCCAGAAGATCACTATATAACGTTGTCACGCTTCGCCTCATAGCAGATGCCAGACGGTGGGCGGTATATAATCGCAAGTAAGCACACGTCGCCACGTTTCAGATGCAGGCGGCACCACAGCGAATCGACAAATCGCGTATCTGGCTCGTCGATGATCTCCGTAAGCGGTCAGATCGGTAATAAAAGAGAACTCTGCCTCCATTGTTGAGTCGATGGTTTCGTAGTAGAATCATGCTTGGCAGGGCTATCTCGGCGTCTATAATCTCAGTATCTAGCCACCTTTCAGTTATAATGACGATATCGCAAGGATTGGAGGTCTGACGAGTACGAAGCGGGGTTAACTTATCGAGAGGATATTGAGTTGTTGAGGGAACCAGAGGTCATCAGTTTACTTGTGGATGAGGCTCCTGCAATGGGGTTATTGCTAACTGGTAGGATCGGCTGTCAACAGCATTTTGTTTGTTGTTGAACCGTACTTGCAATCCCGGGAAGATTCCGGATTAGCATGTAGAGTGCTCGGTGACAGTAGGTGGCTGCAAACCTTGACATCCCTTAGCTGACGGAGCATTTTGACTGCATTCCGTTTCTGAGCGGCGTGCTGACGAGGTGGCACACAAGCGCCGTATGTTCAAAGTTATCTCGTCAGTTTGTAGTGTAATCTTCATCGACTTTATACCTACTTCGCATGACAGCTTTTGCGCATTTTGAGCCGCTTTACCCTCACTTATTCCGCCATGGGCTTGGCTTGCACTTTTACTTTTACTCCGCATTGACCTCCCTCTCTGTAGTTAGGCGACGGTGGTAGACTTGAGAGCAAACCGTCCCGCACATTTCTAAAGTGCAGGTACCTCACGGACGAAGTGCCATTCATCATAGTCATGTGCTTTGGCCTCTCGTTCGCTTGAGGCTGAAGCTCGGGGACACGGCGGACAAGGATCGATTTTCTGTATTTTGTTACCAGTTTCGTCCTAGTTCGTTTTGCCTTTGCGGCGTTTGCTTCGTGGGACGACTGGAAAATTGCGAACAGTTTCTTGAGTTATTCAGAGGCAAGGGCTTGACAACAGAATAATCATTGGAACATCTCCTGACTGAAGTGTTACTTTGTTTAGTGGTGGTTTCTCGTGGTGTACCGAGCATGGACGACGGAGGGGGCACATCATGCTCGCGGGCGTTTCTTCGACTCCAGTTATTTGACATTTGGCGTCCCACTGTTTCTACTTTCCTAGCAGTTTGCCATTGATAACATTGGCCTCAGATTCAGGCGTATTTGAGCATATAACAGTAAACAAAATTATGTTACTGTCTAGTGTTCTCCCTTTTGTGTAGTGTGTGACTGCTTTCGCTATTGGACAACAGGTGGCATACCAAGTCCCTTGGTTGTATTGGTGGCCACAATTGCTCCAACTTTTACAACCATCGTGACTATGGTGAAAAGTGCGGCCGTCAAGGGGCTTATCCAACTACCTCCTCGTGGTGCCAGCTGGGTGGTCCGGGATTATCCCGTTCTAGCCAAAGGTTGGGGGTCAATGTTCCAGGACGTGGTGGGTTTCGCCTGACAAGCGTTCTCCCCATACAAAACCACATTTGTCAGTTTAACCACAGTGCGACGTGGCGGATGTGACTCGCCACTAACTAAATTCACTGCACTTTGATTAACCTCGCTGGAGCATCGTACTCCTTTGACTGGACGCTTAATTACTGGGAGTATTGGGCCCCCATCTATCAGCCAGCCACACGAAAAGCATATGAACCGAGCAATCGGTCACCGACTCCAAGTGGATGCCGTTTTCCTGAATTCGCCCTGCTGCCTTGCGGGTCAGTTCCCTATGACCAATGGCTCCTGGTGGGGACCTGTAATTCATTCCCCTTCCTTGGCCTGGGCAAACACGGATCTATACGCCCACACAACACATCAAATGATGGATTTACGACTCCGCTTGCGTGTCTCACTGTTTGTGTTCTTTCGCTTTGGCCAATATGCTGACGGCTTTTCATGTGTAATCTCAAACTACCTCACCGCGAACCATGTTCATCCTTCCTCGTCAATTCAACCCTCCTATCCTTGGCAACCCTCCTCCAATTCCGAGTCTCCCGAAGTGCATTACAAATAAAACCGGTAACTTTGGCTTCATCAAGTAACCGTTCAAAACCGATCGCACACATTCCAATAGCAACAGCAAGGCTTTTAATGCACCCCGCCCGCTCTTCGAACCAGCTAAGTTAAATGTTTGAACGTTCATGCAGGTTGGTACATATGCTGTTCTTGCGTGCATTTTGGAAACACTCCCAATCGACGTTTGCTGCCTAACCGAAACGCATCTCGAGCCTCCAGCACAACGCTGCGATTGCTGTCACCACGCCCAAGATCCAATTGCAAATTCACTTTGCGCTTTTCTGCTGATGCAACAAGGGCGACCTCTGGTTGCGCCAAAGTAGGAGTTGCGTTAAGCGCTTGTGCTGATGCAGCACACATTGACTAGTTCCCGGTCAACAGCCGGCTTTTTGCAGTCCGCTTGGAAAACTCAGCGTAATCTTCCAGCCATGGGACTAGTAGACACTGCTTGTTTATAGTGGCAGAATACGCATCTACGGGCTGCAACTCAGACGAAGCTAAAGACTAGTGTTAGTGAAAAATCACCGAGCTCTTCCGCAAGGAAAGCCGCACGGGCATCGTGATACTCACCGGAGCCCTAAATGTACAGGTCGGTAGACTAGAGATTCATGAGCGCAAACTTTGGAAATAAAGCAGCCTGGTTACTCGTAGGACAGATGATAGCGATCGACTCCTTCAACTATGCGCTGAACACGGCTTGTTCCTTTGCAGCACCAATGTACGACGTTCCTGGCGCCAACGAGCTACCATGCGACCTCCGGCGCCTAGTCAAACTTCGAGGCAGATTGACCACATCGCTGTTATTTACCATTGGCGATGCTGCATAACGGATTGCAAGTCAAGTTGGAACAATTAATCTGAGTTCGGCTTATGTGCTCTTGTGCGTCAACTTCTTTCTACGCTTTGGAGGCACCCAACAGCGTCGCCGGCAACGGCTTGACACAGACAAACTGGTCGCCCCAAATGTTCTCGGCGCATTTAAGAACACATTAGCCTCCAACTTTCGTCGTCTGTCCTCCGATGTTGAGACACACTGGTCACAGATCCAGAGCGCCTTACGAAATTTCGCTAACCTGGTCTGTGGCTTCACTAGACGAGCTGATAGTCATTGGATCTCTGCACAGTCTCCTCACTTAAATGGAAAGTCGTCGAACAATTCCCGCCGGAGTGGAGTACAATGCAGGATGCAGAACAAAGCAGTGCTAAGCGCAGACAACCCCTAAGGAAGGATCGCGCGTTTTGGTGGACACAATGCGTCGTTGAGATGGAGCGGGCAGCCTTGAAATTCCCGCAAACTCCCCCAACTCATTCGCTCTACGGGAGACGGAAGGTCAACATTGAGTGAAGTTTTGTGTGAAAATGAGGGTGAACTAAAACACAGTCGTCACCGTCGTCTGGTAAGATGGGCAGAGCACTTAGAAGATTAGTTCGACTGGCCACCAACGCAACCGAGTCTGTCTTCCTGGGTTAAGAGTACTCACCGATGCATGGATACTTCTCCAATGACTGAGGCTAAGGTTTCCCACCAGCTTCGCCTACTGAATCGCCACAAATCACATGGCCCCTATGAACTTCCTCCTGCCCTTTTCAAATATGGGGGTCCTGCTCTCACGGGCGAACAGACATCCCCTTCCATCAGATTTGGACTACTGAGACCAACACATCCAATTGAAATTTAGCGGATGTTGTACATTTATAAAAATTAGGAGACTGGACCATTTGCTGCAACAATCGTGGCATCAGGCTTACTTGTATAGCATCCAAACTGTTCGCTTTCCTACCCTTGTGAGTCTCATTTTGTGTCCCGAAACAGCACCTGCGTGAACAATAAGCTGGATTTCACCGGAGACGCAGTTGCGTTGATCACATTTTTACCATCCGCCAGATACTCGAACATCGCCATAATTTCAGTCGACCAAACAAAGTCATATTCCTGAACATTTGAGCCACGTTTGACTCTGTTGACAGAGTGGCTCTTTGGGACTGCTTACTGAAGAGCGGAGTACCTGAGAATACACCATCATCCACCGTGCGATTTACCATCAAATTTCGGATCGCGTGCGAGCATACGAAGACGTTTCGACCCCTTTCAGTATCCCTAGTGGTGGTAGACTGGGTTGCCCAGCCTTGCTTCTTGCTCAGCTTCGCAATGGACAAGATCCTGGATACTGCCCTAGCACTCACTGCGTCTTGCGGTGTCGAACTGCTCCTTGGTGACCGTCTTTGGGACTTAGAGCACGCCGATAACATTGCTGTGATCGGCCAGTCGTCCCAAGCAGCCCAGCATGTGTTAACTAGACTGGAGATGCCCGCCTCCCAATTTTGCTGACTGCCCCTCCCAAATTTAAGGTTCTGTTACAGAAATGTCCAAGTGTACGCCCTTCTCGTACCCCTTCGTGGCATCCGTTGGAAGAGATCGACAAAAGCATTTAGCTTGGGAGTTGTCGTAGTATTGACGGTTTGACAGATGTGATTTCCCTACGTGTCTGCAAAGTTCAAGTCGCTTTCGTTAACTTTCCTCACCGGTAGCTTAGTCTTGACCTCGGCCTCGCTCTCAAAGAGACGTGTCTACAATGCTACTGTGCGAACCATCCTGCTGTAGGGATGTGAGATTGACCCGTTCGCAAAAGTGATATGCAGCGGCTATCTATCTTCGATCAACGAAACATGCGAAGTTTTGCTGGTGTTAGATGGCAGCGTCACATCAGGAATGAGGAAGTCCATCGGCAAAACTTCAGATCAAATGGACTCCGCCGATCGATTTATAGCAACATCTCACTGCGGACGATTCGCTGGCTTGGCAAACGCAGGAGGATATGGCCAGTGGCGCACTTACTTTGAGACTCTACTACTCAAACAGTTATTATCCTTTTAAATCTACCTTTTATGAATTATGCGTTGTAGCACTCAGCCAATTGTACTGTAGTTGGTAAACAGTCGTATATATATATATATATATGCATGATAACATAAGGTTTCGGATTTGCCTCTCACTGTGCCCAGCCACAAGACGTCTGTGCCTACCGAGGTTTGCCTTGAGTTGCACCACCCACAGCTCCAACGGCACATCCCATGTCCAGTGTAAACACGAAGGAATAAGGCCGCGAGACATGTGGATCGGAGCAACGTTTCTCCAACGTACCCGGCCTACACTACTTCATAGGTAAACACAAGCACGCTGTAGTTGGGGAATCAAGCGCACACAAGGCGGTGGCTGGACCGTAGTCCGCTCCACACTGCGTACATGGAACCACTCTTGGAATGTAGCATGGCCAGAAGGACCGTGCATCCCGTCCCTCCAACAACGACCAACTGTGTCCTGTAGCCAGTATGGACAAGGTAGTGGGTAAAAGACAGGTAGGCACTTTGTCAACATGCATATCAAGCACATTCACACCGGGGATATCAAACAACAGCCAATCACTTAAAATTGGAAGATAAACTAAAATATATCACATAATGCATACAGATAAGGCAACACAACTCTTTAATAAATGGGCGTATAAAATAACTTGGTTACGAACGAATCCGCGACAAGTAAGAGGTCAGAATAACTCTTTTAAGGGAATGCCATACACGCAAAACTTTTGTCGACGTTCACTACAATTAGCATCAACACCGTGTGCAAGCTGATAAAAGATAGTGCAGATAGACATTAATTAGAGAATGAAAAGCATTTGAACAAATGCACAAACCCACCACCTGAAATAAAGAGATTTAGCATGCAAGCAAGCGGTTAGTAAATCGACTGCAGCGTACCTACAAACGCTGCACCGGTTCTGCATACATTAGCTGCAGGACACATTGTCCCTTCGGTGGTGGCCCCGAGTGGCCACGCTCATGGTTCACTTAGCCTGCCTAAATCAGGCACTCTCGAACGCATGCGCTACAGCCCCATGCGCTCGATGTGGATAGAGTACAACCCATTGGTGCTTGACGAATCCGCACTTGCCGCTTCTTCACTGATGTTTGAAGACTTTCTCCCGCACTTCGGCAAATGTCATCGTGATTAGATCGCGCCATGCACACCGATTAAACGCCTTCGATTCCCATGACCGGCAATCAAGATTAGAACATGAGAGACTCACTTTGATCATGTCCTGGTAACGTAAACTTGGATTCACCACATGCCGCTTCCCAATACTCAGCTGGCCATATAAGAGTTGTTTCGGTATCTGCGTCGAATCCATACGGCTCACATGATCGATCCACCTCAGGTGTCTCAGCAGAAGTATGCGGTTCACTGCATACATCCCACTTTGTGGCAACACTTACCTGTAAGCTACTCTGTCGCACCAACCGATGCGCATCATCCTTCGCAAACACTGTTAATGGAACCGCTCGAGATATCGCATGTCTCGCCGGTACATCGGCCAAGTTTACCTGCCGTATATAAGAACGGACAGCACCATGGATTTGTACACCATCAGCTTCGTGCCAATGGTAAGCTGATGATTGTTCCACACTCGGTACTCAAGCATCCCGAATACCGCAGATCGCTTCGACACGCGGATATGCAGCTCACTGTGTAGCCGCTGGTCGGTTGACATCACACTCCCAAGGGAGCAGAAGCTGGAGGCGGTTTCCAATACTACAACACCAATGCTAAATCGCGGCAATATTGAGGATTACACCTCTGGTGAAGGTTGAAAGGGACAACCAGTTTTGCTTGTGTGTTTGGTGAACCCGAATTTGGCCGCTGTCGAAGCCAGAAGCTTAATCACGTGCTGCAACTCCTCCGCGCTGTGTGCAAACAATGCACCGTCGTCAGCAAACAGCAACATATGGATAGTTGTCTCACAGACTAGAGTTTTCGCAACGCAAAGACTTATGTTCAGCAAACCAACATCAACACGGTGCTCCACGCGAACACCGTAAGCACAAGACGCATCAAAAGCACAAGACATCATGGCATGAGGATATACACTCAACAGGGCAGGAGCTAAGATACAGCCTTGCTTCACACCAGAGACAACTGAAAAGTCATCCGTGGTCTCTCCACTCAGCTGCACACTCGCCCGTATACTTCTGTGCATATATTAAATTGCACTTACAAACATTCGCGGGCAATCAACTTACCCAATATCAGCCACAAGGCCTCGCTGTTCAGTGTATGAAGTGCCTTAGTGAAATAAACAAAACGCCAGTACAATGGCTGATGTCCTTCTCTGCATTTCGCCTGCAACTGACGAGCCGCAAGCACCAGATTTATAGTGCTGTGACCCAACAGAACCCACACTGCTCTTCCACCGCGTTAGATTCCACAACTTGACTGACGAGCCGGTTGTGCAGAATCCGGGCAATCATCATGCCCACACAATCAACAAGTTGCTGCCTCGATAATTCCTACAACGTTGCTTGCACCCCTTGCCCTTGTACAGTGATAGCACAAGGACCTACTTTAGCTCAGGAGGCACCTTTTCCTTAATCCATAAGCGTTGCACCAAGCAGTGCAGCGCAGTCACTAACACAGGTCCGCCATATTTCCACATTTCAGGCAGGATTCCGTCCGCACCAACACACTTGCCGTTACGCAGCTGGGCATGTGCTATCTGCTTCTCATCTAACCTCGGCCTGTCGGACAGACTCGCCTTCACATCGTGCTGCTTTAGGCCTTTCAACTTAGGCCACACGATTTCTGAACGGTTGTTTATGTGACAGTCAATGTGTATATGCCGGATCTGCATTATGTCTGCAGTCTGCGTGCAGGTAGCGCCTGAACTACCATCTATCAGCGTCCTCAGCGGCTCCAATTTCGGTGCACAAACTGCTTTTAAGATGTCAATGAATTCCCTGTGTTGCCAGCTTTCGGTGTAGCATTCCATCTGCTTCGCCGTCTCCGTCAACCATGCAGTTTTATGGCCATGGATCTTGCGGTCGGTTGACATCATATTTTGCGAAACTGACTACTCTTTTCCAAGTCACTGAGATCCGCCACATTTAGCAAATTCTGCATTCTTCTCCGAAACCAATGCACCACTAGTCGCATTGTTCTCATCAAACTAATCAGGCAGCTTAGAGTTTCCGAGCCTGATGGTATCCCCGGCAGCTGCTGTCACCTGGTCGCGAATGTCGTGCCACAGGTCGCCCAATATGGCTATGCAGTCCACATCACACAGGCGTGCAAACATCGGCTTGTCCAGATCAAGACCTTCTGCCACAATTCCGAGGAAGGGGATGTTAAAGTTACGCTGATTCACGGCGGGAGTGCAAGATATAGATATACGAAAATATATGCACAGTTTGGTCCGCACCAATTTGTGATCGGTGCCACACTCAGCTCCCCAAAGTACACGTATCATGCGCACTTCACGCATCTCACACTGACATACGATGACGCAGTCGAGCAGGTGAGCGTGGACACTCCGTGCGTACATCCAAGTTGCTATGTCACTAGCACTCAGTGCAAAGCGTGTGTTCTTGATCGTCAGGCCGTGAGTGGCACACATTGAGAGCAGCCTGTCACCGTTCGCATTCGCTGAACCAATGCCATGCGGACAGATGTTATCTGTCCACACGGATGGAACACTCCGCACGCTCGAGTTGAAATCAACCAGCAGAAATAGTCGGTTGATCCTCGGCACAGACAGTGTCACGGAGGATAGCTGAGTGTGGACTTGATCATTCGTGTCATCAGGATAACACATGGTCGGAACATACGTACTTATAAAAGTGGCCAAGTTATATCTTCCAAGTCGGATGCGAACAATCATCAGTCGCCCGCTGTTGCCAGTTGGTTCACCTACGAGCTGGTGATGGAGGTGATCGGATATTGCAAATCCGGCATTATGATCACGTGGTGCTGAAGCGGCGTTGTCCACGCTGTTGAACGTGTGGCTAGCACCTGCTTAATGCAACTTACCTTGCTAAGTGAGCCGGGTTTCACAGAGCGCCGCAATATCGATATGGTTGTGCATCAGTTTCATCGCGACGAGTGCAATGCGTTGCTCGGGACGCTCGCTGGATATATATATATATATATATATATATATATATAAAGCGCTCGACGCTTTCGGTTGCCTGCTGCTGTGACGTCTCAAGTGCAGCGTGATGGCGTTTTAGTCAGGGCCGACAGGCCTGCAGTGCGTAACCTACATGGGGCATTAAATACACATGGAGCGTTAACTGGATGATAGAGGAGTCCAATCGCCCAAATTCCTTCCGTAAGAGATCGACGTGTTGGTTCGCGGGTTTGGACACCATTGCCGATTGCGTCGAGCAGCCAAAGTGGTCTTACATCACCATACAAGGTCACGCTCCAGTGAGGCAAAATTCAAGTTGTGGTCCCCCAGTTTATTTGTGTTACTATGTTTGTAACTTGCATATATTATGTTACAATTGTCCGGGTTATATTTGCCTAGATTATAATTTGTCTAGTCAAAAGCACGGTCCCAATTCTGGTTGCTGTGATCCAGGCCCTTCCTGCTTACCGGTCGCGGAAAGGCAAGATATTCAACTCCATTATACATGTAGGGTTTCTAATGATAAACGCAATCAAGCTTGGCCCTAATACTTTTGCTTGTGAAACCTTGGAGTATACCTCAATAGGACCGGACACTATGTCTTGAACCCGTTTCTGCAGCCTCCGCGGAAGACTGAAATTACCGTATACTCAATGGTAGACTTCCCATACGTCGGCCAGTGGCCGAGTGGTCTGCACGTTTGCTTTGCAACCATAAGGTCAACGGTTCGAATCCGCGTACGGGTGGGCGTCCTCGCGGTATACCCAGCCCGCGCGTGACTGGTGGTGGTTGCGCGGCAGCGAAGCGCCGTTGCGGCGTTCAGCTGACACATTATTATTGTTGTTATTATTATTATTATTATTATTATTATTATTATTACTTAGGCTTCCCATGCCGTGTTTTGCAGTATTTGAAGAGGAGCGTGGTGACCTAAATGGATTTGGGTTGTACATTCAATATTCCGAAACAACTGCAACGCGCATAATTGTATGTACCAATGGACGCCGCGGATTTTTAGCTTATCGTGCTGGATTCCAGTTTTTCTCCTGGATTACTCTGTTATATGTGAATTTTTGTGTGAATTGTACACCAATATTTAATTTGGTGTATTCTTCAATCTGTGTAAATTTGGTAGATGTTCGCTGATTACTTTCAGAGTTCTCATTGTTTAGCCCAACCACCGCCTGCGTCCACCATCTTGGATTTGTTGCACGTCTGGAAACCTTCGTTTAATTGCGGTTAATATCGACAAACGTAGCCGTGGAATCTAACCCACCTATCGAACCCCAACTGCGAGAAATCCAACAAGGTTGGTTCCTGTTGCATCAATACATTGGCGTTTGAATCTGAACCTCGACAAAGTTAGATCAAAATGGCCCCACTAATATCTCGCCGTATTTCGTAAGCTAAGCGTAGTATATTTTCCACGCCACCAGCAAAGCGAATAAAATGCAAGGCCCCAAAAGAAAAGCGAATCTGTTCCTCGACTAAAACTATATCCATCGCAGAACTAAGTGATAAATTGCTTTCATTAGAATCACAAAATAATGAGATGCGAAAAACGCAGGAACTCATTGCACCCTTCAAAGGTCACCTGCTTACGCTTGACTAAATAAATTACCCATTGCATAAGACTGATCCTGTTCGAATAGAAAGAGCAAGGCACTTAATTGCCTCTTTTGTCTCTGAAGTGCAGGAACGAATTTATAGAGCAAAAACTGAGATTGTCTTTAATGTTCCGGAGAGGCTGAGATTGGATAAAGTAAAACTAACCATACTGAAAGCTTGTGACATGTCTAACGCTGACTGCGAATGCCAACGTTTGAAAAAGAAGACACCGAAACAATTTTGTCTAAATATTTTCAAAGGTTTAATCAAAGAAGTCGCGCAGCGAGTCCTCCATTGTGGACCCTTCCTTGGCCAGTGCACCCAATTACACGGTATTTTGCGTAAAGTAGATAGCACACCCTTACAAAGGTCCGAACTTGGCATTGTGCCGCGAACACCGAAAAAATAACTAGGCACTTCGAGAAATCTCAGCCCAACGTCTAAAAGACGAGTGCATCCAAGGTGGATACTAGATGAATTGATTTAGACTTGCATAATCTAGCCACGTTGCAAACTAGCTGCAAAGCCGTCCTTCCTTGCTCCACTGCAACACCATCTAGACAAGGAACTGATAAAGCGCGTTCTCCTATTCCTGACAACAACACTCATTATATCGAACTTCTCATGCATAAGGATTAAAGGAAAGTCTAAGTGCTTGGAACAGTGGATAATGACAACTAGTTGTATATATCACAACCCGATCTAAAGCAACAAGACACGTCCAAGGATAGACAACCAGATGTAATTCACAATCCACTGTCGCCTAAGAACGGTTTATCCAATCCATGAACCTGTATGTATAAATTACGTCTGAATACTAAATACTAAATACCTATCGAAGAACCTACAACCACTAGGGCAAATAACTTTCCATGTTGAATAGGACCAATAACAACTGTATCTTGGCTACGCCTAATTATCATCCTCCACTCCACAACAACCACTGGAACTGCACAGATAATGCAAGGACATCTTACAGTAGGACTATGTTACCACCTGCTCTTTTCAATGTTCCTTCAAGCTCTGAAGCGGATTCTTCCAACAACCACTTTTAGCGGCGACTGGAGTGGACTCGATCCCGTTCTTATCACAGATACATCAGGCGGAGGTCAAAACCTTGATCCCACTTTTCCTTCAGTTTGTCAAGATGACAAAGCTAGTCCATTGGCAAAACAATTGCAACTTAATCATGATGCCTGGGTTCCCGTTGTGCCCCCAATTGTCTCGATATCCACACTTAATATGCTTCTGATTAATGCCAGATCGATAATCGACAAACTTCATTTTATAAAAAAGCGCAGTTCAATGACCCACCAGCAATCCTCACCACTGCAACATGGTGTTCTTTACATACATTAGATACTACTTTGATGATTCCGAACTACCACCTATTTCGACAAGATCGCTGTGACAGAAAAGGTGGAGGGTGCATTATCTACCTACGCAAAACATTCACAGCTAAACCTAAATACCACTCACAATTGGAAAGTATTCTGAATCTATTTGGCTGTCAGTTACGTTTGTCTCATCTTACACACTGCTCGCATGGATCTGCACTAGGCATGGAGCTCATCGGAGCAGTGCGGTAAAGGGGCGAAGGATGAGTCAAGGTCGAAATAATTGGTATATTTTTCGACAGTGCAAGACACAAACCAACTGATTAGTCTGATCACTTTTCATGACAAAATCGGATAGCACAGAAAGATTTTTGAATTTAATAAGTATTACCCAAAGCAGATCTTTTGGGTGTTGTAGCAATTTGATGCGATAAAAGACACAAAGCAGTGAGCTGGACTACATGTAGGTATAGCCAGCAATTCAAATAAAGTAATACAACCATTGGTGGGCCTGTCTCCTGGGGACATGCTTGCATGCGGAGTAGTCCCTCGAGAGGTTCCATTCACAATTCCACACCTCATCTGGCCATGTACTGATGTGGCTTAATAGCAAGTAAGCCCTCGTCATGTGGACTCTTTTTTATGGCCCCTGTTATAACCATGTAAGCACTCCTAATGCCAAACTGTGTCAAGACTAACACCGTATTAACGTATCTTTCAGACTATTATTATAAGTCCAGAGATAGACACTTCAGCCATTCAACCAGTTCCAACATAGGGCTAATTTGAGTGCAGCATCAGTTTTACTAGCCAGTGGCGCATCTTATCTTACATGGGTCTTGGTGATTAAGTTGGAGTCTTCAATTCGTCACCACAATAGAGCAGCCCACTCATGACAAACCACGAAAGGGCATACATACTAGTGGAAAATTTAGACTAATCCACCATGAAGAGTAAAACCTATCAGATGCTATTTTGGTTCGCTGCGTCAACTGAGAACAAAAACTGCAAGACTGCTTTTTCACCTATGTGCCAACCTATATGTGCATCAGAATACACATTACGAAATATGTTGCAAGCTATTAAAATAGAACATCACATGCCTTGTAATCTGTGCAATTCATCAACTTTAAAACTTTTATACATTTGCCAACGTGCAGCTCTTTTAAACTGCATTAAACAATATATTCTCTAGATAAAACACCACCAACTATGTCAGCAGCTACTGTTTACCTTACTTCAAGCGTCTTCTTGCGATGTTCGCATGTGAAAGAAGGTGCCCATGACTTGTTCTGATCACCGACGGGAATTCCAAAATATGTTTTGTACCATGCGCACATTCTTACAATAAACAATGAACGATGAATTTATACATGTTAAAATGAGTTCCTTTACAAGTTCCGCTGGATGTTTGGTGGGAATAGCAACATAACAATAATGATGATAAAGATAGTGATGTAGTTAAAAAGTTAAATAAGAAAATGGGGAATTATCGTTTGCTCCGCTGTAGTCCTGCGATTTCCTTAGATTCACATCACCCGTAGTTAACAACAAATAACTCCATGGTATACTCCAGGTGCAGGATGGAGACGTAGTGTTAAGTAACAAAGTGTAAGTGGATGATTGAAGCGCCCATCTCTCTTTTAAATAATGTTAGTGTCGGTGCAGAGACGACCGATTCTGGGTGAACATTCCACGGGTGACCGACACGAATGGAAAAGAAATTTCTGCGGCACCCCAAAAGACTGTATTGCTCTGCGAGTTTCAATGAGTGGCCCCTCAAGTTTGTATTGTACGGATGTTTCCATGGCGTATCATTTATGATTTAGTCTTACCGAAGCGACTTACATTGTGAAGCCGTGGAGGATTCAGACTCGCAGTGCCTCTGCTCTCTTTGGTGCCGCTTGCAGTTAAAAGGAAGCCAAGCTTGTTGTATTGTCTTGGCTTACTGCTCCCTAACTCTACACCAAAAAACAACTGCCACTTAGACGCTGCTTAATGATGCAGTTTAAAACGAAAGTATACGCATATACTTACCAAGGGTGATTTAAACGTACATTGTGTAGATATTTCTGTCATATTTGTAGCACAATGCAGAGTCGATCTACAAGATCTCGCAACTATGTTCCTCTATAAAATCACATCAATTTGCCCACTCGGTTCAGAACAGGCAACAGACCATATCTGTTGGATATTGTGCTTACCTACCAGGAGTATATGATTGATGTGTTGGTTTTAGACTGCCCGTTGGGTCACAGTCATCACAAAGTCATCAGTTTCAACTTCGTCTGTTATGCGGAATTTCGGAATGAGAACGATGAGACTGTGCGAACCGTCACAAGCTACGATCGATTAGCCCAGCAACAACTTGGTCGTTCCTTGCCGAAGAATCCCCGGAAGTCGACTGGCTCGAATTCGTCAACAAATTCAGCCAGCTGATTGTAGGCTCTTCAGAGCTAAGAGATTGAAGTAAGGATACATCAATTTCTTACGTTAGAAGCGGAACTCGAAAATGGATGACAGTACGCAACGCAGCAAGGCGAGTGTACAGAGAAGTTCCAGCACCAGAAAATTGGGACAACTACGTAGCCGAACGTAACCACTGCACACAAATGCTAAGTGAAGACAAAGCCGCCTATCAAGAGAACATCGCAAAACCTTTCAGTGCTAACCAAAAATTGCTGTACAAACCCGTTAATAACCGATGAATGGTGAGGCAAGGATTTTCTCCACTCAGGATGGCTGATGGCCCAACAAGAACGGCTGTGGAAGCAGCAAACGCAATGCGGATGCAATATGCCCTACGTTTTAAAGCGTCTTACCACCAAGCCATCTTCCAACTTTTATCTTCGCCTCACCAGGACTAACCCACATCACTTTTACCGCGGAGGCTGTATTGCAAAAGCTGACGTCTCTACGCAAACACAGCTCGTCGGGTGTCGACACCATTCGTACGAAGGCACTGAAAGCAGCAGCAAGCCAACTGGCAGGACCTTTAGCTCAGTTTTTCCAGCGCTGCTTGGAACAGAATTAAGTTCCCGCTATGTGGAAGCTTGGAATAATAACCCCGATACACAAAGGTGACAGCAGAACTGATCCCTCCAAATACCGCCCAGTATCCATTCTTCCTATACTTTCTAAGATCATGGAATCCATAGTTGCCGATGCACTGGTGTATTAGCTGGAAAACTGTAACATCAGCATGCCTGAGCAACACGGTTCCCCTCGACAGCGGTCATGTGCAACGAATTTACTAATCGCACACAGTAGTTGGACCAAGGCAGCTGACGCTGGAGAAGGCGTTTATGTGATCTACCTGGATTTTTCCAAGGTTTTCGACCGTATAGACCATCGGATAGTACGCTCCAAGCTCCAGCATTCCGGCATCGGGGACCCTCTTTAAACTGGATTGCCAACTTTCTACTTCAACGGCAATTAGTGGCCGGAGTTTGGAGCTCTTCATCGAACCCCATACAAGTCGAGTGTTGTGTGCCGCAAGGCTCAGTTCTATGTCCACGTTTGTTTTTGCAGTTTATTAATGACCTTGCAAAGGGAACCGCTTCAAACTTCCTAATGTTTGCCGATGAAATCAAGATCTGGCGCAGGATGCAGGCGAAGGCCGACCAGCATCTGCTTCAGAGAGAAATTGATATGATGTATCAATGGTCAACCCAAAACTTACTGCATTCCAACGTCAGTAAATGCAAGGTGCTTTCCATCTGACATCAGACCAACCAATCTTATTAGCTCGGAGCGAATACACTGCCACAATCAACTGTCTAGCTTGATTTGCATGTACTGGTTCAAGATGACTTGGGTTGATCCAGGCAATTCGAAAAGACCTCGAAGACTGGGAAACAGCACTTCGCGCGGTTGCAGCGGGCATTTGGACAAACAAACAGCTCCATATTTCGACGAATGCTCCGTGCGTAAGTTCGTCCCCATGTCGAGTACGCAATCCAAGTCTGCCATCTATGGCTTAAACGCGACCTTAATGCACTGAGCAGTCACCACGCCGGGCATCTAAGAACGTAATCGGAATGCGCAATCTTTCACACCAGGAGAGGATATAAAGATTGGGGTTTTCAGTGTAGGTTATCGCAAACTAGTAGGCGACCTGATTATGGCATATTTGAATCTGAGAAACCCACATAATGTATACCGCCCTTTACTGCAACTCAGCAACAATACAAACCTGAGGGGACACTCATTAAAACTCGCAGCACAATACAGTCGTCTGGAGTGCCACAGAAATTTCTTTTCCATTCGTGTCTGTCACGCACGGAGTGTTCACCCAGTATTGGTCGTCTCTGCACCGACACTAACAGTATTTAAAAGATGGTTGGGTGCTGCAGTCATCCACTTATACTTTGTCACTTAGCACTACGTCTACATCCTAGACTTGAAGTATACCATAGAATTAGTTGACGTTAACTGCGGCTGTTGTGAATCTAATCGGATTGCAGGACTACGGCTGAGCAAGTGGTAAATCCTTATTTTCATGTTTAAACTACTAACTGTTTGACTATCATTGTTATCATTATTGTTATGTCCATATCCCCACCAACTATCCAACGGGACTTGTAAAACAACGCTTCTTAACCCGTATAAATTCATTGTTGCTTGTTCAATGTTAATAGAATGCCTACAGATGTGGCAATATGCATCTTACTGGGTGCAAACAACCTGTGGATGAAATTCATGGAAGCAATCGGCACTCACCACGCCCTTACTTGATGATAACATAGATTAACAATTAACTTTTAAAGCAGTTCTTTAGTAATGGAGGTGTTTGAGTGTTGGTACCTCCAACACTGACACCGCGCGACCGACAGTTTCGTCCTGATATTGACCCATCATGTGGAGACAGTCTGAGTTTGGGTGGAAATATCTGGTTACGACCAAACTATTTCCGAAAAATCCAGAAAATTTTGAGAGATCTCAAACTCTTTTAGAGAACACGATCTGCTAACCGACTTAAGAAACGCTTGCTAACAACGGCTGAGGCCATTGTAATCAGGATTTTGAAACCAGAACTGTGCAAACAACCGACAATGGTGCAAACCTTGGTCCTACCGTGGAAATGAACGCACCCCGGCGAGAGCTCCTCACCTCAAACATGACAGACGACCAGCATTTGTCATCGCTGATCTGTCTGTCCTCACCTACTGTGAGTGCTTTGTCCGAGTAGCGTACTTCCACTGACTAAGACATTGATCGATGACCAGCCATGCCGAGCCAATAGATTGTGTGAATTTCGTGCTTCTTTCTAATTTAGACCTAGCATTCAGTAGCCAATCGGTTTTCTAATTTTGCGCTATACTTGGAAATGCCTGATGAGATTTATCGAAAGGAATGTTATTCGCACCATTGTGATCTGATTTCATCGGAATTTTTCACGAGTTACTGAGGAGCCCTCGGGCGTTAGTGTACATACCTGAAAGTTTCTCAGATTTGAGCAATGTTTTGTAGGTTGTGCAAATCATATGTGAACTTTCGGCGAAAAGTAAATGGTCGGTGACTAATCGCTTTTTCTTTGTGTACTTGGCGAATGGTTCGACATCTTATTCATCGTCTGCGTAGTTACCCCCGTATCTATTCTTCTATGTACAGCGTAAGGTGTCTGATCAATTAATAATAATAATAATAATAATAATAATAATAATAATAATACTTATGTTTCTCTTAATGAGAGAAACTGTGTCTATAGCGGCACAGATCAATTTGTACAGAAGAATCCATGCTCTTGCATGGGTGACATGCATAGGTGGAGTATTGGGATATGCGTTTCATGTATTAACATTCTGCCGGATCCTTGAGGACATAGCCTAGTTATGAAAACATTGATGCTTGTATGGATTTGGGCCCCGCTTGGAATAGCTCATCGGGGGATTTTTGCATGAGAATATAGAGCTTAGTGTAGTTAGATCAAGGTATTTGACGAGTCTGCTATTAAATGTTGCTACATTGTCATATGTCCTCTGTTATTGGTAGTTTATTCCAGATAGCTGTATCTGACCAGGAAGAAATTACATCGGATATCGTTCTAGCCTTCGGTATATTCAGTGTAAAATCTTTGTTGCGAAGCGGTCGAGTTGAGCAATATTGTGAATTGAGTGTAGGCAGGTTAAGATAGTTCCTTTTGTGTAACATGTTGAAAAGCAGCAACAAGTTGTGCTTTGATCGTCGAATCCGAAGGGTTTCGAGATGAATTTCATTGCAACGTTCTTGATAACTCATAGCAGAGTGTTAACCAATCAGATGTTTAGTAAATGACCTCTACTGGTTCTCCAAAGCAATTCTGTCACTCTTTCTCATATTTCCGTCTATTATGGTGCAGTTTAAGAGGATGGGGCGGGTGAGTAGCTTTAAAAACTCAACTGTGTCACGAGTTGTGTACATTTTGTTTGCCATATTGTATATAGACTAGCTGAAACGTGCTACTTGGTATTGGGTCTGTTCGGAGAAATTGAAGATAGACGAGTAAGCTAAGCAAAGATCACAGGTGGACTACTGTGTGGGGACGCGTTCATTGTTTAGGGTGATAAATCCTTGCTGGGATGCAGTAGCCGTAATACATGATGATTTATTTCTTGGCCCGGAGGTTCATCACCCGTGTGCAGCATCATGACTCGAGGGAATGTAAATCATCTTGAATGAGCAGTACTATCTCGTGAATCTCGTTATGTTTTTGTTTTAGATCATTATACACACGACGGGCGCAATTTTCTTGTATAGAATATCAAGCTACAGGCCGTTATGCGTGCAAAGAAGTATACTCATTATATGAGATTCACCGTGATATTAAGGGATACACTAAGCCTCCACACGGTCATGCTACATGTCACATCAATCGTGGAGATGAACGCCATGTTTGGCGTAGTATAATCGGATTTACTACTCGGACTCTGGATCGGCTATCAATAACCCCAAGATTCAGAAATACGCAGTAAACTAGCGCAGTTGCAACAGCTACCTCCTCGTTCTGGAGCAAAGTTATACGACGATGCAGTCAAACGTCTTTCTCTCTTCTTGCAAGAAAACGTCCCGTGAGCATACATCTTGTATATAACGTTAACGTAGTGGAAATGTTTTGCATAACTGATTCACTCCAGTGACCATGTTGCTGTCATAAGTGTAAAGGTATTATAAGTCTAAATGCCATATTCCATGTCGAGGTAAGCCTGGTAGAAAAACCCATTTTCATGCGCTTATCAATGAGCACCGCTGACTCCTACAAACACAAGTAAATCCATTATGATTATTGTAAATACCATTTTCACATTATCAATGAATAAATATGCTAGGCGTTTTGAGTGAAAATGCCGGCATTAGCGTCGTAAGTTTTTCATGCTTCCTCAGATTTGATGCAAACTAAAATACGTGTGACTTGGTCTGTTTACGCTGATTCAGAATAGCAACAAGGAAGAACAATACTACAAGCCGACAGAAAAAATTAAAACCGATTAAACTACCGATTTAAGTTCTTCTCGCCACGCGTTTTCCACAAGTAAACCTCAATCCCAAAGTGTTATTTATGTCCTTACACAGATGCTTTTAAAGATCGTAAAGCTATTGCACTCATTGCTTGACTGGTTCTGCTTTTCATTACATCTTTCTTTGTTATAGTCGCGCCGCATGGCCAAATATTTCAGCATTTTGTTTCTAATACAACAGCAAAAGCAAAGTAGCAATTGGCAGTGCACTGTGATCTCAAATTCTCTGTTTTCCAACTCATAGAGCTGAGTGCTACAACTAAGAGTTAATTTTTAACCGAGGTAATAATTGCTGTCCACTGTGTAATGTGATCGATAAATCGGATACTCCCACACTGTAAATAAATATACAATCCATTTTTAATGCAATTTTCTAGCTTCCTTTGAATTTATCTCACCTTTTATTGCACACAAGTTGGACGATCTACTGTGGTGACGGACTGAAGCCTCCAAGATCATCTGTATTCCCAGACAACGGGAATCACCACTGACTCAATGAGCACAAGTAACAGCACTGGACTCAAAAGAGTTGAATAATGGGACCTTAAGGATGGCTGGAGTCGCATTCTGTCTGGATATACAATCAGTCTTACAAATGCGTTTTAAACTGTAATGCTTGACCTACTTTTAAGTCACATTGGCAATGGACCAAACGAAACGTAGAAGTGCGGTTAAACTCTTCCGATGGAATAAACTGCTTGAAAGCAAGGCCCCGGGAAATAGTTATATGAATGGCCGTATTAATTTACCCAGAAACTTGCCTATTCTTGATGCAATAGATTGGCGCATAATGTTTGCAAAGTTTATTTGATACCGCTTTTTTGACAGTGTGCGTTCCACGCAGTTTTTCGAGAAAACAATCCTCCTTTATATAGCGAATATGCGTATCGAATTGTCAAAGCATTCAAAATTATTAACTTGGTCTCGATGCGGTGCAGGGATTACCAATTGGTAAACGAGATCAGAAGTTTCATCTAGCGTAAATGCTCTCATTAAGTTCATTTAATATAAACATAATGCACAGCACAAAGTAAAGCTGCACTGAATTTGATTATCTAAATGGTAAAGTAGGATAAAAAGGAATAGACCAAGGGGAATCAGCTGAATTTTTCCGCTAAATGTGTGATAATTTTAAACGCTATATTCTTATCAAAAATTCTTCATGAACTCTCTCAGACCATCTCAGTTCTAAACTTTTTACCAAACCAGCTGACTCAAGTCTACAGGGTCATCAAATTCCAACTAGCACGTTGTTTTGATGCCGCGTTTCCGTGCAATATAGACTTGATAGTTTCTCTCCGAATAACTTTGACTAAACGCACATTGCTCCTTCTGTTGTGTCGGTTGAACTGCCTGTGTGTTTAGGAGAATAAAGCATTCTTTTACAAAACCGGTTTAATTCACACACCAGAAACAAACAGTAGGAATGCTGGTGAAGAAAGTATGTACGAAATTCACCGCCTCAGGATTTGCTCATATAAACTAAGCACCAAGGAGTCATACCAAGGTACTGGCTGCACCCGCTGGTAAATAAATAAATAAACCAAATAAATCATATATTCCTCGGATACGAGAAGTTGTTCCGCAGAGGGAACAGAAGAAAATTGTTACATACTTTTCATGCTGTTGCACTTATACACTTAACAAAATCCATTTTAGCAAGTTTCAAATGTAGCTAAGACAACGTAATCCCAATTACTAATGAGTAGTGGAGATGTTCATATAACCCAGAGATAATCCATCACAATCCAATCTCAGTCAGCAGGCGTTGGCATGCCAGGAAAAGCATCAGACAGCGCTGTTTCAACCTTATGGGCTTCGTCAGTGGTGCGCCTTCCTCGGACAGCAGACCAACTCCGCCCCCATTACTTTCGGATACCAGCAGCTAGTGACACTTAGCCATGGATGACGGCTGCGAGATTGCATGCTTGACTGTTGGGCATGATATAGCCTAGCTCAGTTTAATTGCCAGGCCAGTTACGTACTGTAGAGTGGACAGTACTTAGCCCCACGAGTTAGAACCTACCGCATAGCCACTGTTTACGACAGCACTTATAAGCTAAACGGACGGCATGACCTTAGATTACTAAGGAGTAGTGGGGATTTCTGTAGTATTCAGAACTAGTTTATCACAGTCAACTCACTCCCCCTCCACGCTCTTACCAACACTACTGCGTCATTTGGACTATTTCACAACCATTTTTCCATTTGGTCTCAGTGTGTCACCCTCAATTTTCCATGATGCTATGGATTCTCTGACCGACAGATTGACCACTATTTCAGTATACCAACAGGCTGTCATTCTACATGCGCCTAAGAAACCCATTCACGACGAGAGTTTGGGTACTGTTGGAAAGATTTCGTTTATTTAATGTGGCTGTTAACCCGTCGAAGGGTACTTTCTGTACAACAAACTTCTCCTGCCTCGGTTATCTACTTGACGTATGTGCTTTTCTCTTAGATCCTACTGGTTTTTCGCTGCTCTCCAAACCTTCTACTCCGAAGGAATTAGGTGAACTTCCTTCACTGTTTAGATCATTGCAGCATTAGTCAGGAGTTGGTCCCAACTTTGTCACAAAGGTAAGACGCTTATTGAACTATAATCAAAGCAAAGCTTCGTTTTGTCTGGAAATCAGAAGCATATACCGCGTAAGATGCTTCGAGTTCTATCCAGAAAAATAGATCGTTCACATGTTTCGAAGAAGGCCTTTTGTTGTAAAGCTGCTCTCGCTCCTGCTCTCTGCGCTCCAGCCAAGCCGAGAAAGAAACAAAATACCGAAGTCTGCCATACCGAAGTGTATTAAGCACCGAAACACAGTTCGTTTTATTCAATTCCAATCTATCATCTCCGGTTGTACCTTCCTGATTTGACTCAAGCCACTCGCCTGGACAGATGTCAAACTGCATGCGGTCCGCACTGGATAAACGTTGTCACGCCCTGTCACGTAGCAATCTATTTCATACTGACGGACTGATTTCATCAGCTTCCAGCCTGACAGCCTTGTCTTCTCCGGTTGGGTAGGAACCCATATCATGATGACAGATGACTCGAATCCACGTCAACTTCCAAGATTTCAGCCTCCGATTACATCAATACCAGGGATGGCATCCCGTGAGTTGTTCATCAAGACGCAAATGAACCGGTCCACATGGGTAACGAATAACTGCAAATTCCTACCGGAAAAATCGTTGGCATACCGTCAATTGAAGGTTCTTTATAAGTGATCGTCTTCCGTCCGGTGAAAGCGCAAAGACCATTCTGCCTTCGCTGCAACGGCGACGGCTCACTGAGGGATACCTTCTGGCAACGGTAACCATGTTCAAATAAAAAGGAGCAGGAAGAGGGCCCGACAAGTTTGATTCTGTTTGATTTGGCTGAACAATTCTATTCAATGAACATATTGAACAGTGTAATAACCCCTCGATGATGTTGCAGCGAGAGTCTGTGAGTAGAAAGCAGTACCATCGCAGCCTTGGAGCGCAAATTTAGGAGAGGGCGGTATGAAACGCTTCACTTCTGACGCGGTCCCAGTGATCGAAATGGCAGGGCTTTACTGCAACTTGCGACTTGGCCCCAACCGAGTTCAACGCTTAAAAGTACACGAAATTTTGCTTGAAATAGCGAAGCATTTTCAACTCACAGACTATTGCCACTGTAAATGTTTCACAGGTATGTGTCAAGTAAACGTGTGCGTTCGTTTTACAAAGTTCTATTAAAGCTGTACTGCAAATCGCGACTGAATAACATCCAACCATGTTGAATGCGAAGACAGATACCGTGAAATAGAAGTAGAGCGAAATTGTTAGGATCTATGAATGTCTTCATTTAAAAATTTGTTATATTTTGTTATTTGCAATCTAGTCCTAACTTAGCCTATATTCAGTCCGACGTCCGCATTGAAGCACTGGAGTAACTCCTGTAAGTTGCACTTTGCCACTGACAAGAGTAATCTATTGTACCACGGCTGTGTCCCTTCTCTGAAAATCCTAACCTTAAACTACACCCCTATTCCTGTGTGTGGCGCAGTCCGAGACCTTGGTCTAAGATATACTGCCTCGTTTAACTTTTTAGGGCATGTTATATTCTTGCAGGCTTCTGCCAGAGAAGTGATCGAATACAATAGTCGAACTCTTATTTTGAGAGATGCCAGGCTTCAAGTCTTTAAAATATGTGTTAGGCGAAGCTTGAGTACTGTACGGTAGTGCATAGTAATTTGAGAATAGTGGATATTCTGGCATTAGAAAACATCCAACAATCATTCACAAAAGGTTTTTGAACACGCCTAATACTATGACATACCGTGAGCGTTGCGAGGCGCTAAGTCTGGAGCCGCTATAGCTACGCAGACTTAAACTTAATCTGAGCCTTCTATGCCGCTTACTATTCGGGTTAAGCTTCTCTGCTCAGGCACAACCCGAGTTTCAGACTCGTATGCGCTATTGACAAGAAACAGCGAGCGCACAGTGCAAATACCAAAGTCTCGCACAAAGCTCCGCTCAAATTTTTTCTCCATAAAATATGCGTTAATATAGAACAAATTTCCATCGAGTACTGGAAACTGCACTACCTATCCGAAACTCAGACGCCTGACTAATATTCACCTAACTGTTGCAAATATCTGGTCATCACTAAGCCAAACGGTGACTAGATGATTTGTATGAGAAAGGTTCTGGATACATATGAAAGTCACCATATTCTCTATTCGTTTCAATATTATAAGTTTACCCACATATAGCTGAATTCTTGAGTATGTATTTGAGAACGATCTTACTCCTATCAATCGGTCTAACTAATTCTGTTTTCTCATTTGACGCACTGGTTCGTAGATGCATTACGCCTTTCAAGCTGATGTCTCTGTACCATCGTCGTCACTCGCCAAGATTTTTCATCAAATTGTGACTGGCCTATCGGCAAAAGTTTGTATTCATCAGTATGTTTTAAAATTCCTCATACTTTATCTTCTTCTTTTTTTCACCATTGACCATGACTGGGCTGATCTCTTGTGTTGACGGATTACAGCTTCTAAAATATAATAGTACACCCATGCAAATTATATTACTACTGACTCGCTGGCTTAAAACAAAAGAAGTGCCATACTTGATTGATCCGCATGACAGAACGGGCTGAGGCTTCATCGCCTATAAGGTATGCATAAAACAGCCCTAATAAAGAAGATATTTGATACCTAGTTCTGATGGCCTATTTACTATTTTGCCACCCAGGCACAGAGCCAATTGGAGCATGGAAGTGCGGGTGAAAACCATCGTGGGAATACCCTACATGGAAGCAAGTCCCCTGGGGACAGTTTCATGGATGAACGTATTATTTTACTTGAACTTTCCGTGAAATCTACGTTTATTATTGTTCCCAGTTGCTTTATCTCTCTACTATTTTCAAACTGCTAATCACTTCAAAAACCCATTTGGGAATCACTGAACAAAAGACGTAAACTTTAACTATATTATGCGATCACGTTGTACATGTCGATAAGACCAACCAATTAATCTGTGCCTCGCAATGTTGAGGAAAAAAACGTTTATTTATTTATTTAGTTATAGATTATTTCACAAAGTTATAACACACAGTAATAGCAGGGGTTTAAGTACCCCTCATCCTACACATTTCATTGTGCTAGCGTTCACCGAAGCGACATTACACCACATTGATTTGAATTAGCTAAACGCAAGGGAGGTTGTCCATCTTTAGTTCGCTGTTACGCTGAGAAGTTTTTCCTTGTAACATCATACTGAACAGGCAGATTACCTCAAGCATACATTCAGTCTGATCATAGAAATTATTTGATCATCTAATCAAATAAATCCTCCCATAACGCGGTTGCACTGCCAAAGGTAATTCGTGTGGTGTCAATGCAACCACCACGTACAGTTGTACAGCTTTCAAACCTCCTCCACTCCCTACACTTAAACAAACGAACTTGGTGAAACAAGGTACACCAAAGTCAATTTTGGCGATCGCCTTGCCTTGGAAACGATGTTGCACACTGCTCAAATGTTCATATCCTGAAGTAGTCACGGTATCAGCAATGTAAGCTTTGAATTTTCACGAGTGTTGTACCCTACAAACGTACATTTGCTTCCTTGACTGGAATACCAGTCAAATGCGTTCCCAAGTTCTTTGCGCACGATGCTACTCCCTGCTTTATGGTGCTTCGTCTACGTTCCCTGCAGTTCTCAAAACTACAGGCATTTTCTTCTCAATCCTAGTACTCCACATATTCTCACAATGACATGATTATTACCTTTGCTGAATTGAGACAATTTCTTTCTCTTTTTATGTCCCTACTGCGTAGCGGACCTCTGTTTTGGTATAATGGTCTTCTGCATCCAGTTAGCAGTGCCGCAAAAGTGTGCCCACTAAAAGAAACATAAACCCGATCGCAAGTTGTTGACGCCGTGCGTAAGCCTCATAAGATTTGGTGAAAATCCAGACTAACAACTGAATTTGCGCTATTATTCCAGCAGTCAATGACCAGGGAAGAAATCAGGCATCAAAATGACGGAAGTTTCATTCTAGAAGAACGTAATGATTTGAACCACCTTAGCAAGACACTTGAACTATCGTAAGTATTCCATACCCGGGGTTCGCATTACAGCAAATCTTTCAATTTGATCACCTGACTGATGTAACGTGCTTCGATGCACCAGATGACGTATGTGAGGGATTCAGCTCTTACCTTGCCCAACCAATTATCAATGAATCAGACGACACACCAGCACTTATCACCAGACGCATATTTGAAGTCTACTCACAGTGAAATATAATATTGCACAAATCACTGGTCAACTCTTTCGCTTCTAGCTGGTGGAATCCCCCTGTTTAATAACAAGACGTGGAACCGACTTGCCTCTGCCTTTGCTCAGTATCTTTCCACTCTTTTAACGATGGACCATAACATACTAAATTGAAACATCTGTCGTTATCCCGCGGCAAGAATTGAAGCATCTCACGAGATTAAAATCTTTCGCCCTACCAATTACACGCCCAGAATATCTAGAATAACGGAAAGAATAGTGAAAGGTAAACTATTTATATAATCGAACAAGGTTAATGTCATCGACTCTTCACAGTCATCATCATCATCAACAGCAGTACATCGGCCATTTGAACTGATGCTTCGCTGCCATACAACCATGAGGACCTATGAAATAAAGAATAAGAAGAGGGAGAGAAGGGGGACTTACCTGAAAAACCTTAATGCTTTAAGCAAACATTCTGGGCCAAGACGCCTACACCTTGTGTAGACAACATACCGTCACAAACAGCTGGCTATCGTGCAAAGATAAGGCGGCATCGGCGAGACAGCTTCCTTGCGTTTTTCACTGCCACGCGTCATAATCAGTCATTACCCCGCAGATAACTCAGCACCAAACACACTTTAAACAGACAATCTGATTAGGAGACGGCAGCAGACGCGCCACTGGTGTCGGTTGCGAGCCATGTCCTGTAAAGTCTCTAGCCAAGCGCAAGGTGAGTTTCATGGACTCCAACCCGGAAGGCGAGACGGACCAACGGCACCCAGTTTGGTCGTCAGTGACTTCATTTCCCGCTGCCAAGTCAACTTCTGTCCACCTCGAGCCTTGCGCCATCCAACACCTAGTAGACTGAACAAGGCCCTCCTAGGTAAGCGGTGACCAGGCATGCGTAACACTTGCCCGAGCCAACGCAACTTATTCAGTGCTATCTGTTGTTCTAGGGAGCTAGCATGATTATCACCACCTAGGACTCGCCTACGCACATCATCGTTGCGGACACGCTGGTGCCATCCGACACCAGCAATGCTTCGCAAACAACGATGATCAAAGACTTGAAGGCGCCTCAAATCTTCAGACCGAAGGGGCCAAGTCTCACTACCATAGAGCAGAACGGCCCTCACTGTGGCCTTGTATACACGGCCTTTCAGAAGGAGGGAAACTCCCTTCTGTCGCCAAAGATTCTCTGGATAAGCTATTCAGGGTTGATTGTGCCGCCTCAACATCGTCAATAGTTCAATAGTTCAATAGTGTATGATGGGATAAAAAGCATTGGCTTTACAAGACCCATAGGATGGTAAATGCAAATAGATAAAAATCATTAGATTCCGACATGGAACTGAAATGCCAATAGTCTAAACCTGGTACATTACACCACAATGTGTTGTTTGTCACTCAGATGAATGTCTAACAATTGTTTGAAGGCTGTAATGTTCGGAGCGTTTACCACATGCGTTGGCAAGTCATTCCATTGTGAACAGATTCTAAGAGAGTAAAAATATTTTCTACAGTCTAATCGGGAGTGTTGGATTATCAGCTTGAGGTTATGACCTCTCGATCGCTTATATGAGGCTAGGGTGAGCAGCGATTTGCACGGGTGATCGCTTTCCGTTAATATCCGGTATGCGAGAATGAGATCTCCGCGTAGTCGTCGGTATTCGGAGGAAAACATTCCGATTAAACTGAGACGCACTTCATAATTGAGACCAGATAATCCGCGTGTTGCCTTGGTAGCTCTTCGTTGGGGCTGCTCTAAGAGATGAATGTCTCGTTTTAACCATGGGCACCAAGCCTGGACGGCATATTCGACGTGGGGACGGATATAGGAGTTGACAAGCATGGGTACCAACCGTCGTTCAAAAACACCAAAAGCTCGCCTCAAAAGTCTCAGGTTCATGTTCGCCACGTTCGCTGCTTTGGAACATTGGAGCGAATTCCCCAGACTTTCTTGCACAATGATACCTAAGTCTTTTTCTGTGGTCACGCGCCGTAAAGCGTACTGCCCCAAGAGGTACGTGTTGGCAAGATTGCTGCGCAATGACAGTAGGTGACACTTGGCAGGATTCAGGGGGAGGTGATTTATATCTGCCCATTTGTTGATTCTATCCAAATCATTCTGGAGGAGGGCACAGTCTGATGTTGAGCGAATAACTCTCCAGATTTTTGCGTCATCTGCAAAAATTTGCATCGAGGATTGAATATTATCCGGGAGGTCGTTAATGTAGACCAGAAAAAGGAGGGGACCAAGGACGGATCCTTGAGGAACACCGCTGGAGATGCAGAGGGTTTCCGAGAGGGCATCGGCGACTCTGACCTTGATCGTTCTGTCATGCAAATATGCTGCTAGCCAGGTGAGTAGGGAACCATGGATACCGTAGGCACGAAGCTTATGAAGCAGAGCTAAGTGATTGACTCTGTCGAATGCCTTCGAAAAGTCTAGGTAAATCACATCAAGGGGGGATCCTTCATCAAGTGCTTTGGTCCATGAATCCCGAGCAAGAAGCAGATTTGTGAGGCAAGATCGTTTGCGCCTAAAGCCGTGTTGGAGGTGAGAAATTAGCTTCAGACTCTCAAAATATCGTGTAATTTCATCTGCAACTAACGATTCCATTACTTTTGATAACACAGGGAGGAGAGTAATGGGTCGGTAGTTGGCAGGATCCGATCGCTTACCTCCTTTGTATATCGGAGTGACTATCCCGCTTTTCCACTCAGACGGAAGTGTTTGGGAATTGAGTAGACTTTGGAAAAAGCTTGCGAGGTGTGCTGCTATGGTGGGAGCAAGAGTTTTAAGAACTTTGGGTCTGATCTTGTCGACTCCCGGAGCGCTATTTTCTCTTAGAGACCGTAGTTTGCTAGCGACAGCTGCTGAGGTAAAAGTGACAGTTGATATGCCGACCACGTTGGGTGAATGCTGGTTTGGCAAAGGTTCTATGGCGTTTGCAGTCACTGTGCCAAACTGCAGAAGTAATGCGTTCGCAGCATCCACAGCAGTAGTCGTTAGGCCACCATCTGTCTTGAGTGGTGGTATTCCTGTTTTAACTTTTCTTCTGCTGTTCACGTACCTGTACAGCAGTTTTGTATTGTTCGTGAATTTAAGTACCATGTTTTTTTGCCATTCGTACTTATCGGCTCTAATCAGTGATGTGCAATAGTTCCTCACTATTTTGTAATTCTCCCAGGTGGCGTCGCAATGGTTCAGCGCGTATTGTCTCCAGATCTCGTCTCTGGTGCTAATCCATTTACGCGTTCTGCTTCGGATCCAGGTGTTGGTCCGGCGCGGCACTCGTAATGGTATGACTTTTGACGCTGCTTGCGTGACACCGCTAATTTTGTCTTTTAGTTCGTTCCACGCGTCGTCTGCCGTGCTCTGTAGATTGAGGTCCCAGTTGACGGTTGTCGCTAGGCTGTGCAGCACGGAATAGTTGGTTATAGTTCGTCGGTTTTCATGTCTGATTTCAGTAGTATTGGCGTAACACACATAGGCAAAATTCAACACTGAGTGGTCACTGTTGCCTAATGGTGGATCGTATGAAATTGTCTCAATCATCAACTCTTCGTTGGTTAGGATTAAATCTAGAAGCGATGGCTTATTTGAACCGCGGTGTCTAGTTGGGCGGTGCACGTGGTTGTACAGAGCTGCTGTATCCATAAACTCGAGAATCTTTGATTTGAAGTAAGGACCGCTAGAAGTCGCTGAGACAATTGAGGGTACGTTAAAATCGCCCATGATTAGACAATGTGAGTACTTTTGAGAAACTGCATAATGAAGCGCGTTTAACAGAATGTCATCTCGGTCTGCGGTGGAGTTCGGTGGCCTGTAGACAACTGCCAACAGACAAGCATCCCACGTCTTCTTCGAAGGTTCACCACCTCGGCCATTTAGCTGCATTCGGCAAAACAAAGCGTCGGAGACAGCAAGGTGACGTTCGTTAATAGCCTCACATCTCAGACAATTCCGATAGTACAGAGCAACGCCGCCACCGCGAGATGGACGATCATTGCGAATAACTGACATATCACTGATTTCGATTTCCGTGTCGAGCATGTCATTGGAGAGCCAGGTTTCAGTTACAGCTATGATATCCCAATTGATTGTGTTATGTCGATGGCGCAATTCAGGTAGCTTAGAGTTGAGCCCCTGAGCGTTTGTGTAGCAGCACTGTATCTGTTGACACATTAGGAGCTCGGTTCGTTGTGGTTGACCGGCACAGCTTGTGCCGGTCTGCGTACGTTTTTTGTCACAGGCGTTTGCACATTTGTCTGACCTGATTTAGGAACAACCGAGTCCGGTTCGTCTGTATCTGTAGCCCGTACTTTGTTTAGGAACGGTCTTAAACGTATTTCAGGTGGCCCACGTTTTCTGTTGTCGTGCCACGCTTGGACGGCCGTTGATACCATCTCAGGTGTAGCCACGGTGACTTTCAAAATTTTTGGCCCGTTACCCTGATAGTTTAAGGAGGCCGCTAGACGGGTGACATCGAAAGTCACGATATTTTGTATGTTGTAGAGCTCCGTTATGTACCTCCACTCTTCTATATCGTGCTTCTGATGTTCATTTATATCGCCATGGTTAAGTTCTGGAACACCGTGGACCAGCACTACTTTCTTCGTCGCATCATGTCGTGACGCGACTGGGTCGGATTTCCATTTTTGCCTTTCTATCCATGGTTTATCTGGGAAAATGCGGGCGCTGAGAGAGGAATTTGTTAGCTTGTGGCCTGTCAGGAGCACATCCTCCAGGTCGCGTGTGTTACCAAATGTTACTCGTAATAACCGAGGTTGTCCTAAATGCGGCGAGGATGAATTTCGGGAAATGCGCGTAAGACTAGTTGCAGGAACGTTAATTTCGAGAGCACAGCATATCTCTGCCCAGCGGTTTTGTTCTTCCACTTGCCTACCTTTTAGCGACTCGCTCGTGGGCTCTGGTACATTTGAACACATAATTGTCAGAGCGTTTTTGTTGTACACTAACTGCTTATCCTGAGAGTTGTTACTGGTGGACATTTGTCTAGGTTGACTACTCATCTTGTCCCTTGTGCAGGGAGAGCCTGCGCTGCTACATGGCTGCATACGCGGAACGCCGTTTGTTGTGCTGTTTGTGGGGGTCAAATGTTGCTGTCCAACCCGTGACAGGGTTGAGCGTGCAGTTTGTGCATAGCTGTTTAAGCCTTGAGACACTTCACAAAACTTGGGAGGTCGTTCGACAGGCCTGTCTTCGCTGGCGTCCATCAACAATGGTGTGCTATTTTTACCGTACTGTGTGGCTTCTTTACTAAATGGCTCTCGCCTTTTGACAGGTCTGGGATTCGGGCTACTTAATACACTAATCTGCGACTCAAGTTCAGTGGGTTTTTTTACCAAGCTAGTAGTCAATTCCTTTAGTTCTGTGACCGTTAGGGCTAAACTTTCACATTTCGCCATAAGCACTTGAATGACCCTAGCCAACGGTTTGGTTGAACATGCGTCACACACACACAAGCCGTCGATCGACATACAGTGTGTTGTAGCCCCATCGAAGGAATTGGAACAAAGCGAGCATTTGGTGACCGACGTGTCTGGACCACTATTGACCTTGGATTTGTTGTTCATTGGCGTAGCTTTGAGACTGCGTCGGCCCATCATGTGCACGCGAGGAACAGTGGACATTGGAATATCACAAAGGCTTTGCGTGGCAAAACGCGCTAAGGGAGTTACAGCGGTAATTGCGTGATCACAAAATAGCCTCTATTTGTGGTATCTAGAGGTGCACTACAATAAGTAAGGTGTTGTCTAGTAGCCTTAAAAAAGCTCCGTCGAATGGTATCCCAATGTAGTGGGAAAAATAAAAAACAACGCAGTTTCACAAGCAGGTCTTACCGAATGATCTGTCAAAGACGGTGTTCAGGATTTGCCAGTGTGTCGTTAGTAGTACTGCAGAAAGACTGAATCCGTTGGATAGGTCTCGACAATCCGAGACGATTGAGTGTAATTCCGAAGATGTGGCACAAAATGGAAGGCGAATAGAGAGAAATAACACAAATTATCCAGGAGCGCGCGTCACGCGGTCACACACAAGACGTCGATGCCAAGACGCATGGATGTTTTTTTTATCTAGATCAACTAACCTTTCACCAGGCAGCACTTCAACGCCTACATCGTGCGATTCCACAAGGGAACACTCCATGATAGAATCCACGACGAAATTGAACAAAAGCGGGGAAATCAGACAACCCTGACGAACGCCACTTGTAGTCGAAAAGCTATCCGATAGGGCACCATAGACCCGGACGCGGCCTGTAGTGTTCGAGTAAAGAGCACGAAGGATGTTCACATATTTCGTGGGAACACCTTTCCGCGCAAGTATTTCGAACAGAATCGATCGATCGACTGAATCGAGCGCACTCTTGAAATCGAGGAACACAGCTATTGTCGGTCTGCGGTATGCGTGGCGCTGCTCTAGCACCTGCCGCAAAGTGAATATATGGTCTAAATAGCCACGTCCTGGGCGAAAACCGGCCTGCTCTTCCCTAATCCGAGATTCTCGTTCTGCAGTGAGGCGACGAACGATAATGGAGGCCAGTAATTTTGTCACAACTGGTGTTAGGCTAATACCCCTGTGGTTCGCACAGTCTGTGCGACTGCCCTTTTTGTATATTGCCACTATAATCGATTCGCTCCAATTAGCCGGCACACTCTCTTCGTTCCAGATACGTTCGAATAGGGAAGTCAGTGCCCTGCAGAGGACCTCACCTCCATCCTTAAATAGTGCAGGTGGGAGGGAATCCGGGCCAGCGGCACGAAAATGATTGAGGGCTGTGATCGCGTTTCGGACCTCCACCTCTGACGGAGGCTCTAAGCTAACCGTCCATGACACCTCCTGCATCACCTGAGTAGGAAGAGGTCCGGGAGCATGGGGCCAGCTGAACTGATGTTCAAAGTGCTCAGCCCAATGAGCCATACAGCGCTCCTTATTGTGTATCACCGCACCCGCGCTGTCTCTTACTGTCTCACTGACTCCTGCTTTCAGGGGACCAGTGGTGCGGATTAGCTAGAAGAGCTTGCGGTAATTGCCTACTGCTCCTGCCTCCTCCATTTCTTGAGCCCGACTGGTCCACCAGGCTTTCTTGTCAGCACGTAGGCTGCGCTATAGTTCACGCCTAATAGCCCGTCTGGTCACATTGTGTTCAAAACCAGCCGGGAGGTGTCTTCTAGCTTCCAACAGGTTCACGGACCTCTCGAATATCCAGTGACTGGTGCGGTGACGACTGATAGTGCCACAAATAGACGCTCCTGCGTCGTGCATAGCGGCCGAGATCCTATTCCACTGAAACTCAGTGCCATTAGGACAAGACAGCCAGAGTTCGCTATGCAGTGCTTCTTGATAGGCTTGCCTGACCGAGGGCTGGGACAATTTCTCCGTTGCCAATCGGGTGAGACGCTTTGTGCGCCTTCCGGTAAAGTTCATGGAGAAACGACAGCGCACCAAGGCCTGATCAGAGTCGACACAGGTACTCCAGTACGAGCGTCAATCCAGAATGGAACCGAGCCACCTGTAACTTATGGCTATGTGGCCAATTTGGGTCCATCGTTGGCCAGCTACAGGTGGACGCCAAGTGGCACTTCGGCGCCCACTGTGTCTAAAAGCAGTGCTACTAAGAAACAACTGGTACTCCGCACACAGTTGCAGCAGACGCGCACCGTTGTCAGTCCGTTCGGAGTTAAGTCCATACTTACCACCCAGCTGATCTTCTGAAGAGCTCAGACGCCCTAATTGTGCGTTCATATCTCCTGCAAGTACTATAATATCTGAACTAGTAGCACTGCGTAGTAGCGCCTTCAGTTCGTGATAGAATGTGTCCTTGACAACATCTGAACTGCAGTCGGTGGGAGCATAAACGGAAATCACAAACAAACAGCGTTTTGTTTTACTTCGCGAATTCACCTTAGCTGATGTCGTCAAACGGACTGCACATAAACGGCTGTTTACCGGAATCCAATCAACCAACGATGACTCATCCTTGGAGCTTAGATTGATACCTATACCAGCTTGACCCGTGAGTGCTGCATCGACATCTCCGGATGCGTGCAACCAATAACGAGAGGATAAGCCGGGTGCAGTCAATTCAATAACCCCGTTAGGGTCATTATTCCTAGTTTCGGACACACAACACACATCAATACCCAGTGTATCCAAGGTGCGTGAGAGTGCTGCCTGCTGACCTGTTTGTCTTAGAGTGCGGACGTTGAATGTCGCCATGGAAACGGGACAACGTGGCCTAATAAGAAACTTTTGCCGATAGGCGTCCGATAGGTGCTGTGGGATGGTGGCTGCAGATGGTACTACTCCAGTAGCACTTCAGTTGCTGTCAATTAAGCTGGGAATTTTTAGAAGGAAGGTTAGTAATGGGGGCCGGGATGGGAGTAAGAGAAAAAGGTGGAAAAGAAAGAAGAGAGACGCCAGCAGTAGCATGTTTTCGCTTATCCGCCCTCCTGTATGCAGCAGATAAGGCGACCCTTGATAATCTGCGCGACGGCCGATGCAGGATGAAGTTTATGTTTGAAGAAAATGTCATGGTTGTATGTGGGCTGGGGTACTGCCAGGGCGCCCAGACATAGACAGGAGAACGATTAGGGTCCTCATCCAAAGCCTTTGGCTCAAAAGCCTGTCCGCAAGGTAGCGGGGTGGCAGTGATTTAGTTTTACAGAAATGGACGCCATCCCATTTCAAACCCCCAACCTGGAGGACCAGGAGACTGAGTTTGTCCGACCTCTCACCATTGACCAACCTGGTAGGAGTAGCTCTCAAGATGCTCGGAGGCACCACCCAGTATAGCTCAATGGGTCAATGAGGTACGCAAACCGTCACACCACGTTAAGGTCTAGTCTCGTTGCGACGGACTCTTCACAGTAGGAATTCATGAAATCCTGCGCAAAATACCAGAGAGCATTCTTAATCCACGCAACGGCTACAACAAACAACGGGAACAGTGTGGTACTTTTGTTCCTGGGCAGGCCAAATGCATTTGGTAGATTGCCCCATTGGAGGTTAATCGACAAAGTGAAGGCGACATATATTGTGGAGCCGCTGTTTGCTTGACTGTCTGATACCTAGTTGGTCGAGAGGATGTGGTGCGCATCGGCGTCCATTTCGCTAGGCCAAAAGCAGTCACCGTTGGAGAAGTTAAATGGAGTGTTCTTGGTCTATTTCTTTTGCTCATATTTGTAAAACATGTACTTCAGAGAATAAGCTATGGTGCTAGTTTTCTGTTTACTGAGGAAATTAAATTCCTCTACTCACAAGAACGTGCAATGAACATGGCAGTCGTACGCCTCATGCAAGATAACGCATACGCAGTTGACGTCTGGCGCCAACTGTGACCGATATCATGCGACGTGGACAAGTGTACTATTCTGTCGTAAATATGTTAACTACCACCAGGCACATACGTTTAGCAATGCAGGGCAGTTCGCGACTAGAGCGTACGATATACTGTTACTTAAGAGTTTCATGAGTGTGGTGACTTTCAAGTTTCGAAGGTTTTGAAGACCATCGGACATATATATATATATATATATATATATATATATATATATGGTATTCTATGCAGTAACCATAATCGAAATGGATTAGGCGCGAACCCAGAGCTAACGACAATGAAGTAATAAAGCTCCGTGAGCACACGCAGAAGTCGTGGTCAGTGAATTCGGAATTACGCTAAGTTCGAGGTGCAGTAAAACAAGAAGGGTAGAATCTGCTTCATGTACAATCACCACACCCGCCGCAGTGCAAAGGAAATTCCGGTTATTTGTACTGGCGGCGTTCTTTGTTCTTGAACCTCATAGAATTCCGCAATTGCTGTGGTGGAATTACAGAACCCACTTCATCGGTTGAACTTCTCTCTAGAATATATTATAACTAAAGATCGTTAGACGCATCAAGGTCCTCAGTATTAGCGGGAGAATTACATCAGATTGATCGTAATGCCTACCATGCACAGAGCCATCCGAAAAGTAAAGTATTAGGCACATACGGGAACCAAGATGGTTGAGGATTATACCACCAGATGGTCGGAGATCATTACCACCATGGTAGACAACTTCGGCGGATTTCAGGCATAACATTTTGTCCTAAACACGCATCACTTGAACAAGTATGCCGGGCTCTTTCCGGTGATCGAATGAGCAACGTTCGTATAATATATTAAGTTGTCAAATGCTCTGTTAAGCTCAAGAAATTTTGCAGATTTGGGGAAGGGACTGTACTTTTAGAACACACACAAGGTTTTCTTTAACATCATTGGATTGTGGGTACCTAGGAGCCGAGCTCAGTGGCGTTCCTGCTGTGAGTTTCTTTGTCCCTCCCCAACTCTTTTCGCCTCCTCTCCACCTACGATTTCATTTCTTAACGTAAAAGATAATAATTTTTTCTTTTTGCCTAGTAGCCTGCTGGTAGCTTACCGGAACGATGCCTATCCGTTGCTGGTAGCCCAGCTGGCATGCAACATTTGTATTTATTTTCGTTTTTCATTTATGTATTGCGGCACAGTAGCTGAGATGAGTCCCACCTCTAGCTGACGTGTATAATGGTATGATGACCTAGGAGCAGTGTGGAGGTGGCGGCAACGAAGCACTCTAAGCTACACCACTACGTTTTAAGCACTGAAATGTCTACCGTTATCCGTAACCAAAATAATCGGTATTCGTTCGTGACTGAATGTCTGGCGGAGAGTGATGACGATGAAGTCTGAATGGGCAGTTTTGATAAAGTATATTTCTAATCAACGGGAAAAGGAATCCATTATTATTCATGTATAGACTTTGTTCAAATATGAACCACAATATTCAACAAGGCGCACCTGACATTGGCCAAGCCATCCATTTTGAAGGTATGGAATGAATTTTGTTCCAGCAGTTGGCATTGCTTTGCAGTGCGGAAAATGTCAGCGTTCAGGCCTGGCCACCATTAGGTCAATCTAGACAACATTTTTTCTACATCTAAATATTCGGAGTACAAGTCCTCTAACACAGCAGATAAAAGTGCAGGAGAAAGCTGCATTCAGTCTAGGAAAGACAAAAATTCCATCAGATGTAACAGAGAGTTCGTCGCGTAGCATGTAAAACTGTGGAAATCGTCTTTCCAAATTAGAATTCCTTTCTTTACGGATTGACGACAGAACAGCATGATAAACTTCGTTGTATCACAGACCAGCTGCGAGCGGCTTACCGAACCTGAATGGATCAACAGGTACTCTGAATTTCAAATCTCATCAGAATTAACATGTCGTGTTGAATACTCAATGTGCGGAATATGCTTATCACAAGGGGGCTGTATGCTATATGAATATACGGCGAGCCCTATGTTTCAAAACGGTACCATAGATTCGGAAAATTCAGCCAAAGAATTATGTGGGTGAAAATGAACTTCAAGTTCTCACTGTCAGTAGCGATTATAAAATGTATGACAAACAGCTAAATGTGTAGGAGTGTGGTCCCCAATACATTGCAAGAGATCCTCTCATCGTTTGTGCGTATCCACGTTCAGCTTGACTAAGACTTTTGGAAATATACAGTATGGGATACCTATATTGCTCTAGTACTGCCGCACTGATCCACCAGTTGTCATGGGGGTTCTGTGCTAAACGTCCCGGCTTTTATATTATATTATTCTAGTGTGTTAACTTATTGCCTTGTATCCAGTTGTAAAGTTACATTTACGTAAAGTTAGCTAATTGCTTCGAATCGTCCTCGCTTTGTTGTAAACAGATTCTCAGTTGCATTAAATGTAACCTCAAAATTTGTGCCTCCTTCAGCATATTAATGCATTTTGTTGACAAAGTGTGAAGAATTTACATGGAACACAGATTTGTATATTTATTAGAATGCAAATTTGTGGTTAACAGGAATAGCGCATCGAACAAGGTAGATTTCCTCAGTGTAACGAAAATCCCAGTAAACAAATGGTGACATCTGCGATAACCAAGTGTCATATTCGTTGCACTGGAGAAAGACAACGAGCTACGCATGCATCGTAAGCTTCCCATTGTTCCTCGGGCAAATGTCCCATGGCAAATAATGCGTTGTTTGTTGCGGTTAATTTTTCGGCACAAACCGCATGACAATTTTCTTGCGCAGCATTGTTACTGTTTGAGCAACAATGCACCACCGGAATTGCGATCACCTGTTTCGTGGAAAATGTATAATACTTACAATGAAATGAAATTAGATCAACATGATTTAATCCATGCCCCATCAACTTTAAGAATAGTATTTCATGGAAATAACATGCAAAGTAAGTTTTTCTAATGTTAATTGTTATGCAAAGAAAGTGCGACAGAGCCTGTTTCCCGCGATCTCACAACGTGTGCCTTAGTGGACCGGAAGTGCAACTTGTCTGTGGCATTCCAATGCATG
Source organism: Dicrocoelium dendriticum (assembly GCA_944474145.2). Classification (NCBI taxonomy): domain Eukaryota; kingdom Metazoa; phylum Platyhelminthes; class Trematoda; order Plagiorchiida; family Dicrocoeliidae; genus Dicrocoelium; species Dicrocoelium dendriticum. The sequence continues at coordinate 741,165 of OX104067.1, read as the reverse complement.
AAACTGTGTCCAAATCTATTTCACCCTTTGTACCCTTGCTGTACTTAAAAGTATCACGTTGTTTAAATTGTGATACTGCCCCAGTGCAAGCGTCATTCCTACCGGTACTCACGAGGATACGTACAATAGCTATTATATCAAAGATTACCTATGGGCCAGAACTCCGATACTTTACTCTACAATATGTGGAGTAAAATGTATTGGTTTATGTCGAGTTATAGGTAAATTAATTCAGGACTCAAAACGTTAACCTTGTCGACAGCGATTCGGTGCCGCCATATGTTGGTTGAAGCGGTTTTCGTAGCTTCAATGCTACATGCATTATGTGCTATTCCTCAGAGTAATAAATCACCAATAAATAACATTATTTTGTTCGTAGTCATTGCCAATATAATAAACTAACCATTATTATGAGACAAAACTTGAGACAAACCATTGATCAACTTCTATCCCAGTGTAACGACCGCTGGATGTTTGCGCCCTGAATACACACTCGGTGAATATTTATACCATAACTGATGTTAACTAATTTCATATTGACTCACTAGACGGAAAATATGCACCACTGGTAAGACAGTTTAACCCAACCGTCGTATGAAAATTACCATTCCATAAACCACAAGTTGCAGACAGCCAGACCAGGCAAGCTGCACACTTTAAGATAATCGACAAAAAACGAAATACCATGCTTATGGATTGAAACAATGTGTTGTCACGCTGCTGCTTTAATATCCCTACTTGGTTTATTGCAACAGAACCGAAACTATACTTTTACAGTCGTAATAGTTTGTAATTATTCACTATAGCCAAGACAAATCGGTGCATTTCCTTACATGATAACTAGATGCTATCAGCGTTGATCGACGTACATCATGATAATGTGGGATAAAGAGAGCATAGTTAAAAGCTGTTCATTTACACGACCTCGCAAAATAGTTTAGTGTCTTTAAATTATTGAAATACAACATAAGTGTCAAATGAGTCTACCGAACTGATTTGGGTTGCCTTTATCCACTTCTGCAACTTAACATGGTTTTTCATACAATCCATCCGAATGCTTCTACTTAAGTCCCAACAGTTCCAAATAGGATTCCACCTTATAATCGTCTGTGTGTCAATGGTAGGGAAACATCTACTGAGAAACACTGGTACGTGAGTCGCCAATTTGCTTGCATTTTGAAAAGTGAACTGAGTTATACTCGTTGTTACATCGATAAAACCACTTTGTAATAATTTCAAATACTGATGAGTTTAATGGTTTGATATTGCTAATGATTCTTTTGGCATTCGCTTGCTCTCCTATCATTGGTTAATTGATCGGTTAACTACACACTAACGCATTCTAACCAGCCTTTCTATCAATTGCCATGCCATAAGATCCTTGGCGGTGGTGTACTTTCGCTTAAATGTTGAGTTGTTCGCCGATCTGGATTACAGACGTTTCATCACCAGTCAAGGTAATCTCATCAACGCAAGAGGGATAACAAGTTCGTGGCAGTTACTGACATATAGCCGTAGGTGGGCTTGAGGATTCGCTTACCTGCTAGGCAAAGTATGTCGTAGAAACAACCTATAACCTACAGCTACATCAAATTTAATGTAAGCTATTGGTTAACCGTTAAATTAGTCTCTGTCTGGTGTACAGAGCAAATACGATCACTTATGGTGAGTCAGTTAAATCCTGTTTCGAATTTGAACTCGGAAGATCCAGAGAACACAACGTATAAGCATCATCTAACTTTATTTTTGGTGATCTACCGGATGAATCCGACACGAAAACCCCACGAAAAGCAGTAAACCAAATGAAAGGACTCGTCAGTCTCTAAAATTGGGTATGCAAGTAAAGCTAGCCAATAAATTACCGTCCACCGTACCATGGCGATTAAAGTTGCGAAAACGAGTCAAGTGTCTGGGAATGAATGCATCGATAACAGACAAAAGGTAATTTAGTGGATAATTTAGGCGGTTTTGCACCAATCGAATGGGAAATTGTACGTGTGGACCTTCCATTCGTGCAGTACTAGCTTTTGTTTGAGGAGCTTAAGATGTTTCGTGTGTGCCTCTAGTGAACCCAATCTAATCACAAAAATAATTATTACTGGAGCAACTTTTGGAGAAGGATGCTGTGATCTGTGCGGTAGAATTCTTTTGAAAAGTTTGATAACTGGTTGTAGCAGTCTGGATATTACCCCTGATTGCCTGAGTGTACGGTGTAAAATATTAAACAAAATTACTCTATTCTACTCTTAGTGGTTGTTTGCCGAATACTGACATTATGTGGCATTTGTTTGACCCAGAATACGCAAAATAAACATGCACGGCGCCACGGTTAGACACAACTTACCGCGTCAACACGCGGTTCCTCACATCCTTCCCCTAGCTAGCTCGCGTCTTCCGGTGTCGTATTTTCGCCAATACTCGTGAACAGTGGACCAAAATACACTTTCGTCCCGTCATATTCCTGCTTTCTTTTCATTCACTGGGAACCGTAATTGCCAGTAGACTAACGCGAATACATCAAATCCTTTATCGTGAGCCGGCCACTCTCGTTACATGACTTCAGTGCCGGTCCCACAGTCGGTTATCTCGGTCCAACTGCCAGGAGAAAGCAGTAGGTTGGTAGTACATGACCGATGTTCCGGTGTTGGACCATTCAAAGTAGCTCGTTACAGCCTCAGCTATAGTCGATTTCCTCATCTTAGGGAGCACCGGGAGGAGAGTCAATGGGCGATAGTTGGCTGGCTATGAACAGAAATCAATTTTGAAAATCGGAGAATGGATGTCTTGCTTCCACATGTTAGAATCCTGCTGTTCGTCCAGGCATCTTTGGGAAGATCTGTTTAGTGATTCAGCTATCCTCCTAGCTGCCACCCGCAGTGATTTCGGAGAAAGGTTGTCAACTCCGGAGGAACTATCGGTGTGCAACGACAGCAGTTTCCTCAACTTGGTCGCTGAACTAAACGTGACGTGTGTTAAGAATGGCATCTGCCAGAATGGGACAGGTGTGTTACAAATTCTGGAAGCAATTCGAAAACTCGTAGCCTATTGTAGCCGTAGGACGCTGGCTGCATCCTCGGCGGTGTGCGCGAATCTATCGCCTGATATTATAGCCACAACGACGAGACAATTATGCACAGTCTTCACTGGCGCATTCACGAGCTGCGTCACCATTCACACAGGCGTAAATTTAATGAGTCATATTTCCTTCCCCCGTTTCACCGTCTCTCATGGCTCCCGCTCGCGACACCTCCGTGCACTCTTTGAAGTACGGGAAGAAGGATTCTATGTTCATTTCGCCCCCGTAGCTCGGCTTCCACGGGTCCCATTTTGACCGATCCAGGGTCGTTCGATAGCTCGTACTTTGCTTGAACGTGGATGTATCGCTCTGATTGTGGTTGTTCCGGGAGGATGCAATAAAGACATTTTTGTTCGATTTAATACGTTCTCGACAAATACTCACCCCGTTTTGCCTGTCTCAGTCTCACTACTGGGCGCAGTTCATGACCTGTTTTCGTCTCATTCAGTTAGGCCAGTTTGGTTCCGTTTGCTCTCCATTACTGCGCCCGTTTCAATGGTCTTTCTGTCCTCCGGACAACCGTTGTCTTCCGCCTACCTACACCCGCCCCTCCTCGAAGTTGCTTTTCTTCCACGTGCCACGGCCGCAGTAGCTCGGCATTCATCCAGCATTGTGGCCCCGGTTGTCAACTTAATAATTCTCTACTTTCCGATCGAGTACAGCGTAGGAGCCTTTTCCGTAGTTCTTGAAATTCCGTGCTCCTGGCACTCTAAGTTCCGGTTGATCGTGATTTCGTGTTTGACTTGTTCTCACACGCTGTATGACTTCCACGTTTGGGTCGCGTACCTAACATCGTAGTTACAGTTATTCCTTGCTTGTCGAGACTTGATTTCTCTTCTGGCAATTGCTTCCACACGTTCGCGAGGTGTTGCTGGGATATCCCATTTTTGCGTAGGAGATATGATTGTAACAAGGGGAATTTTTAGTTGTCTGCCGAATTGTAACTCGAATGGCGCAACTTTGGTGATCGACTGTTTTCTGGCTCTATACGCGAGAAGTACCCTAGACAATGCTTCCTCCAACGGCAAATTTGTACAGTTTATCCGCGCCTTCATTGTTCGATTAAACTATTCAGTAAGCCCGTTGGTCTGCGGATGGTACAGTGACCTGCGTCTTCTCTGGATGTTCCACTTTTTCAATACTCACTGAAACGCCATCGACTCAAAACTGGGTTCTTGGTCGGTAACAACACACTGTGGCATTCCATACGTTGCGGGCATGTTGCATTCGAACGCCTCTGCCACTGTTTCCTTTGTTTGATCCTTGATTAGCACGGATTCTACCCATTGAGTAAAATAATCATCACTAGGACGTACCTGTTTCCTGACCGACTGACCGGCAAGGGCAAAAAATCATCCAACTCCCAAAACTGGAATGGGTGGTTGACTTCGAGAGATGGCATCGGAGGCCTTGGTGCATGTGGTTCGTTTGACCAGATTTGCATTCGTTCCCTCTATGCGCTCGATACTAAAGGTGAATTCGTGGAGCCGGTACACGCACCTTACAAGTCGTCCCCGCGGATCTCTCGTTGTCATTAACCATGAGAGGGGCTTGTGGTAGGTACCGACATAAAATTTAATCGCTAGAATATATGTTCTCCATTTCTCCAAGGCCCACCCAATGGCAAGACATTCCTTCTCCGTCGTGGAGTACTTTTGCTCTGCGCTGCTCAACACTCTGCTGGCATATCCGATCACTCCGGCTGGTTGGGACAGCACAGCTCCGATTGTAACGTTGCTTGCATCAACCACCACCGTGAAATTTTCCCCAGGCTTGGGTATCCGTAAACATGCTGGTGTCTGCAACGCAGTCCGTTAGGTCGTTAATGACTTGATCCGCTTCAGGTGTCCAAGTGGACGTTTTATGTAGCAGCTTTAATAATACACATCTCGGTAAAGGTTGGCACGAATTTCAAATCATACCCTACCATTCCGAGGAACGACCGCAGCTGATGTTTAGATTTCGGGACTGCGAAATTCTTGAATACCTCTCGTTGCACTGGAAACGGCTGAACTTGATCATTCGCCACAATGTGGCCCACACACACAATAGACTTTTGAGCAAGCTGTGACTTTTTGCGACTAAGCTTCAGACCGACTACCCCCAGTCATTGTAGGGCGGCTGCAACTCTGGCACCATGTTCATGTTCCGTCCCCGAGAAAATAGTGATTTCATCTCCCCAGACAAGTACATCTTGGAGGTTCTCCAGGACAATTAGTAGTAAGCGTTTGGATGTTGCAGGGGAGTTGCACAATTCAAACGGCATTCTTGAGAATTCGTACTGTTAGCCATACAGAATGAAAGTTGTTTTATGCCGGTTTTCTGCTGAAACAGAGAGTTGCCAGTAACCCGAACGGAGATCTATCAATGAAATCTACCTGGCATTGAGAAGATTGGGAAAACTTTCTTCCAAATAGAACATCGGAAACACGTCTTTCGCCCTCACTCTGTTTAGCTCCCTGAAATCGATGCAGTATCTGTAGGTTTTGTCCGCCATTCTTGTCGGCAATACAGGCGATGAATACGGACTGTTTGTTCTTCTGAGGATCCCTTTGGCATCCATCTCCGTCACCTGCTTCTGTATCTCCGCCAGAGTGTTCTGTGGTATCCACCTAAAATCCGGCTTGCACTGCCCGCCTGGGATTAGGGGTATCCGGTGTTCTACTTAGCTGCAAAATCCGTAATCGACATTCGCATCCGTGAACAAATGTGAATACTTCTGAAGCACATCCCGTATTGTAGATTTCTGACACTCGAGAAGAACCGTTATGGCACCTATCTGGTCGCATTTCTTTGTGCTCATCCCGATTACTATCACGACAATCTTTCGCAAATCAATCGTTGGACCGAGCCACTTGAGGGTCTCAGTATCGATTATTGTTTCCGTTTTCTCCTCGATAACAAACATGGAATGGCTAATAACCGCTTTTCTAATCTTAAATTTTAATCTCTGAACCCCTGTCACCTTCAAACGTGTCCTCTGACCGTTTACATCGCGATTGATGACTGAGCTAACGTGACACCATCGAACATTTTGTAATGGAAACACCCGCTCCCATGTTTACTATCGTACTGACCACGACACGCACGGCTGTTTTCTCATGGGAGGGTACACGCCACCGGCTCGAAATAGATAAGGAGAAACAGTGATAAAAATTTTCCGTTCGTACCATATGCAGCATAATGACCAACCCGGTTGCATCGGAAGCAACGGCGCTCATCCCTTCTTCCGGACGCATTGCGTTTTGTCTATGTTCTCGGCGTTTCGCTCAACAGCCGTTCCACCATCCGCGATAGCTAGTCCAATTTGCGTTCCAACTCCGACGGCTCGATTCTTCCCATCGTCACAGGCTCCGTAAAACTTTGGGTCGCAGCGACAAGCTGTTCTGCCTTGGTGATCCCAACCATGGGTGTTAATTTCACTTTGTCCTGTATGAGTTTGAGCAAACTCCGCACGAATTGTCCTCTCAGGAATCGTTCTCTCTCGTCCCTATCCAACCCCGGGAGCCTAATTTCGAAGTATCTGTTCAGCCACTGAAAGAACGCCACCAGATCTTTTTGCTCCTCCCATTTGGCTGAGTGAAACTGTTCCAGCGCTTGTTGCTGGTCAATCTTCTTCCCGAACTCCGCACACAGTGCCGTCTTCATCTCAGCAAATAAGCAGCCAGCCTTGACCTTCCGCGTTAGTAGGTAGATCGCCTTCGCTTTTCCCATCAGTATCGTGTCCAAGGCGGTCAGCAAGTTGGCATTTCCTCTGACTCCGTTACATGCCGCAATCACCTCAAACTCCGCCAGCGAAGTTTCTACGTCTTCCTCTGCAAACGGCGCTGACCAGACTGACCTCATTCTGATTTGTCACAGCACCAGTGTAGCGACAAAGACGCGACAATGAAACACAACTTTTACTGGCGCGATGTCAAGCTATGTCACCATACACACAGGCGTACATTAATGAGTCATGTTTCCTTCCCCCGTTGCACCATCTCTCCTGGCTTCCGCTCGCCACACCTCCATGCACTCTTTGCGGTACGGGAAGAAGTGTTCTTTGTCCATTTCGCCCCCGGAGCTCGGCTTCCACGCGTCACATTCTGACCGACTAGGAGTCGTTCGATAGCTCGTACTTTGTTTGAACTTGGATGTATTGCTCTGCCTGCGGTTGTTCCTGGAGGATGCAATAAGGGCGGTTTTGTCCATTTTATTAAGTTCTCGACAAATACTCTCTTCGTTTTGCGTGTCTCAGGCTCACTACCGGGTGCCGCTCGTGCCCTGTTTGTCTCGTTCCGTCAGGCCAGTGTTGCTCCGTCTGCACCCCCACATTACCCCCATTTCCCTTTCCGTCCGCTTCCGTTTCAGCGGTATTTCTGTCCTCCGGACAACCACTGTCTTCCGCCTCCCTAAAATATTAGTGGCGGAACACCACATTTCACATTCCGGAGGCTGTTCACAAATCCGTACAGAAGCTTTTTGTTAACACAAAACTTTCTGCTAGGCTCGGCTGCCGTACTAATTTGTCCTCGTGCCCAAGTGTGCTCAAGTGATTACGGTGCACAAGTTTGTGACTCCATTGTCAGGGCTAGGGTTCGCTCTAAACACATGTCACTAAGCGCCGCTTAATGTCATGTTTAGTAGGTTCTGCTCCGAATGTATGATGGTACCCATAAGGTATCCATGTGGCAGCAATTCGATTGAGAGATATGGAGCACCACAATCCAACTACCACGAAATTTTACGCCGACATACATGGTCTGATTAATGTCTCTACCAAACAGTTATCGGTTTATCCAATTGCACTCGGATTGGCGTTAGAGAGCATGGGAGGTTTTCAACCCAATGGGAATGCATAAACTGTGAACGGTTTATCAAAGCATTACGACAGATATTATTCCTGCAGGAAAGTAAATGAACAAACGTAAACAAATAAACAACTGATCATGGAGTTGTTCCGCTATATTGTATACACCACCGATCGATAACGCGGGAAATCGTCAGATCTGGTTGGCATTTGAGACGTTGTTTTGTTTACCGAGTAGTGCATGTTGGTTGCGAACGATTCACCACCAGTCGAGGAGGCATGCTCAATGCCTAGTAGCAAATAATTCACTAGTAGTAATGGAGCTTTGCTGGATTAGCTTGAATCTCACTAACTACTAGGATCTTATTTACTGCGACTCAATGTAGATGCCACCAAGACTTGCGGTAAACGTCCGCGACCAAACGATTCATCACGCTAGGCAACGCAATATCTGCATCATCATTCAGGCTCTACAGGGGCTAACAGCACCGATGATGTCAACTAAGCCGTCTGAAAATTTTATGTTGTTCGAGTATCTCCGTCGACTGTGTGAAGAGTAGATGTTACTTGCATCATTTGGTAAAAGCGTTTGACACGCGTCGGAAAACGTTTTGCGGGATAAAACAGAGCTGCGCAATCCAATATGCTTCTTATAGGGTTTTGCAAATCTCATGACTCAGGGATGATATAGGCAAATAACCCATTAGATGTACTCATGAGTAGGGGATATTTGCTGTAACTAGATGTAATTAAATTACAACAAAACGAATGAAGCAGATGATTAGACGTTTAGGCTGATCGGTCACTAGTTGACTATGCTGGAATGACCTTATTTGCCTGAAGCAAAGAAAGAATCCATGGAATGCAGAAGCATAGTTACTTGTGGAAGTAGCCCATTTTTCTATACATCGAGGCAGAGGACATGGTTAGCAAAAGAGCACTGTTCGTAACTGACACGGCGGTGGAGGATGAGTAGTGCTATATCGTAGTCAACTGTCAGTTATGCAGACCGGTCGCCATCACCCATGGCTTAGCGGGACAAACTGCTGGTGTCCAGAAGTAATCGGGTCGAATTCAGGCAAGGATACGAGGAACTTGCCGTACTGACAAAGCCCAGAAGCTCAACACAGCCGTCTGTTGCTTCTCTAGGAGGAATCGGAGCCTGCCTGGCTTAGATATGATTGTGTTAAAGCACTTACATAAACTCTGACATGTTAACTGCTTTCCAATGAAAAGTTTAACCCCTGTTCATAAACCACTGGAGTACATTTTAACTTAGCTTTCCGGATCCTGCAGATGTAAGTGAATTAAAACATTCACTTCATCATCTATGTTGTTTGACTTCAATATGATCGCTCGTCCTACCCATTCGAAACACGTAAACCGCGCAGCTCAGCAAAATATCTCCAAGTATCGTACATTAAAAATGGTGCCACTAGTTTGCGTAGTAAGATGAACGATTTTCAATCTACCATGTATATTATTGATCCGTAGAAATAAAAAAGGGTTATTGAGAACAAAGGGGACGGTTGATTGAGCAATTGCTCTCAATGATTCATCATCAAACCAGTACAATCATATATAGGACTAAAAATGGAAAATGGAGAATGGAAAAAATTAAATTTGACCGGTTAGTACAAGTAAAATAGACGAAATTTCGAAACGAATGAATTGCAAGTTACGGAGTTCGATCTCATGTCGTTGACCTCAGTATCCCCGATTTTTCGGGCCGGAACAGCGATGAAGCCTGGAATAGCTACTTTTGTAAGCATTAGGACGGTTGAAATAATCCAATGCAAAGTGCTTCGGCCGTCGCAAGTAGACGAATGCGTTGACCTTTCGATCGGTGCGGTGGAACCTTGTATACAACGCTAAAAACACGCTTTAGATCCGCCTGATGCCTAATCTCGACAATATGAGCAAGAATAGAAGTACTAATGTCCCCGGTGTCACCTTAGTGCAACCAACGTGGGCAATGTTCATTCACGCGTTTGAACAAGTCCTGCGCTGTTCGACCGATGTACGCTGCGCCACAGGCGCACCCGAACTGATAAATAACCATTGAGGCGTTCAGCATGGACAACTTCTTTTTTCGTGAACGGACGAGCAGTTCCGTCGAAAACCTGCTCTTTAGTGTAGCTGCTACGAAAGTCAACTGACTTTTGCCTGAAACATTGCGGATCCTCTAACGATTTTCGTTACAATGCGTTGTGGAGCATCGTGCGCATCAGTAGCATGTTTACGCCAGGGTCGTCAAGCCTGGATCACGTTCTCCACTTGTGGCCTCAGGTAGGCATTCCACATTTGTGGAAAGAATACTAGTTCGAACTGCCCTATCTTCCTTCGTAAGTGGATATGGCATCAACTAACTCTTCTCCATGAATTACGGCTTGTTTCCTGTAGCCAAGCTTGTCCTACACGACTATGCAGAGGTCGCTTTCCTGCATAGCATGTTGCAGCTGATGTTCTCCAAGTCCTTATTCATGAGTACACTAATGTCGTACACTCATAATTTTGTATTTCGCCATGTTAAACTGGGGCCAGTTTTCGTATAATCACGCGAAGTCTCTGCCGAAATTTCTTTGTAATGCTGCAAGGTCGTCCAAAGTCTGGATGTCGTCTGCAACTAGTATAGTCTGACTGCAGAACCCCATCAAGTTCGTTGATTAATACTAGGAATAAGCGTAGTCTCAGTAACCATCCTTGGGGCACTCCACAATGGACTTCAGGTTCATCATAGACGGATCTGCGGACTATCACATTCCGCTGACGTTGAATGAGGAAGTTGATTATTTAACCAATTCAGTAGCCTCGAATTTGGGGAAGAAGAGTGCGCTGATCCAAGCGGTCGAATGCATTGGGGAAATCCAGACATACGGCAACTCCTACTCTGGCATCGACTGACTTGGTCCAGCTTGCTCGGGCTAGTCAAAAATTTGCCGTGCAGGATCGAATTCGGCGGAATCCATGCTGCTGTGACAATAGGATGTTGTTCTCAAGTTATCCCATGAGCACCTCTGCGATTATGCCTTCCATAATTTTGGGTAACTCTTGGAGGAGGATGATTGGATGATAGATAGAAAGCTGCGCACCATTCCCATTTTTGCAGATAGGTGCAGTATTCCCTGTTTCTATAAGCTTGGAACCTGCATTTCCTCAAAGCTTCGTTGGAAAAACAGAACCAACAGTTGTGCAAGGTACATGACGATGGTATTTAATGCTTTCGGTCTGATACTGTCCACACCAGGAGAAGAATACACACGCAAGGACAGTAGTCTTTCATCACAATTGCAGCAGTGAAGTGTACGTACCTCTATCCTAGGTGCGGAGTGAACTGTTTCATGAATGTTTGAGGTGACTATTCACTTTGGAAAAGCCGAGTAAACATGTGTTTCAGCGCATTCGTCGCATTTTACGTTGCGATTGCTAGACTACTTGTTGTATGTAGTATTGGGATCCGGCGCTGCACTGCTCGGAGCTTGTTCACTTGCCTGTTCATCAGCTTGAGATTAGTAGTAAAGTTTACCACCAACTACTATTGGTGGTTGAGTTCGTCTTCGTGGAACGATTTGGCACAGTGATTTCGCTGTTACTGAGGCATTCCAGGCTTGCGCTTCTAGAGAGAATTTATAAGTGCGCCAGACCGAATCCGATAGTGCCATGCGTTTTCGTGTCCAGCTCCTCAGTGTGGACTTCCTTTGCTTAGAGCGAACTACTTCGGCTTCAGACACATTTGCCACTAGCGCGGCGAACTACGTGGTCAATTGCTTCCAGGCGACTTCTGGAGGCTGTTCAGTTAGGTAGGACCAGTTGGTTTTTGGAACAAGGTCAAACTTTGTGCCGTAATTTGTGACAGCGTGAACTTCCTCACCGTTTTCACAGATGTATCCCGCTTAGCGGATGTGGCGGAAGAGCGGATTCGCATAATGGCTACGACCAGGTAGCGCATCAGTGTTTACTGCATCGAACATTAGTTCCTCATTGGTGAACACAAGGTCTAAGACAGATGATTCGTCATAATCTTGGATCTCGTGGGAGCGGTGCCGTCATTGTATAGCGGTATACCGTTGATTACTTCTTGCATGTCCGCTTTGGATCGCCTGCGGAGCGAAGCTGGGAGTTCAATTGTGTGAAGCTGAAGCTCCCCGCCAGAAGGAGGTGGCTGTATCACGTTGCCAAGCTTTGCCTCATAGCAGATATCTGACGGTGGGCGGTATATAATTGTTAGTAAGCACACATCACCACGTTTCAGATGCAGGCGGCACCAGAGAGAATCGACAACTTGCGTATCTGGCTCGTCAATAATCTTGGTATGCAGGTCAGATCGGTAATACAAGATCACACTGCCTTCTCTGTTGGGTCGATCTTTCCGTAGAGGAATCATGTTTGGCAGAGCTATTTCGGCATCTATAATCTCCGCAGCCAGCTGCGTTTCAGTTATAATGACGATATCCCAAGGATTATAGGTCTGAAGAATACGAAGCGGGGTTAACTTGCCGAGAATATCTTGAGCGTTAAACTATCTGCAGTTAAGGAAATCAGAGGTCATCAGTTTACTTGTGGATGCGGCTCCTGCACTGGGGCTATTACGACTATTGTAGGATCGGCTGTCGATGGCTTTTTGTTGTTGGACCATACAATCCCCGGAAGATTCCGGGTTAGCATGTAGAGTGATCGGCGTCAGTAGGTGGCTGCAAACTTTGACAACTCTCAGCTGATGGAACGTTTTGACTGCTTTCATTTCCTGAGTGGCGTGCTGACGGGGTACACACAAAGGCTGCATGTCCAAAGGTATCTCGTCAATTGCTAGTGTGTTCATAATCGACTTTATACGTACTTCGAATAGCAGCTTTTTGCGCAGTTTTAGCCGCGTTATTCTCACTTATTCCGCCATGGGCTTGGCTTGCATTCTTACGTTTATCTCGAGCTGATCCCACACTTCTGTGGTTAGGCGACGGTGGTAAACTTGAGAGCAAATTGTCGAGCACGTGCAAGTACCTCACGGACGAAGTACCATTCATCCTAGTCATGTGCTTTTGCCTCTTGTTCGCTTGGAGGCTAAAGCTCGGGAACACCACGGACAGGAATCGATTTTCCGTATTTTGTTTCCAGTTCTCGTCCAAGTTTTGTTTGCCTTTGTGGCGTTTGTTCCTTGGAACGACTAGAAAATTGCGAACAGTGCCTTGAGTTATTCAGAGGCAAGTGCTTGACAACAGAATGATCTCTGGAACATCTTCTAACTGAAGCGTTAGTTTGTTTAGTGGTGGTTCCTCGTAGTGTACCGAGCTTGGATGACTGACAGGGCGCATCATACTCGACGGCTTTCCTTCGACTCCAATCATTTGACATATGGCGTCCCACTGTTACTGGTTTCCTAGCAGTTTGCCATTGATAGAGTTGGCCACAGATTCAGGCGCATTTGAGCATATAACAGTAAAAAATTATGCTATTGTCTAGTGTTCTCCGTTTTGTGTAGTGCGTGGCTGCTTTCGTTGTTCGGACAACAGGTGGCATACCAAGTCCCTTGGTTGTATTGGTGGCCACAATTGCTCCAACTTTTACAGCGATCGTGACTATGGCGAATGGTGCCGCTGTCATGGGGCTTGCCGAACTACCTCCTCATGGTGCCAGCTGGGTGGTTCGGGATTATCCCGTTCCAGCCAAAGGTTCGGCGGCAGTGTTCCAGGACGTGATGAATTTCGCCTGGCAAGCGTTCTCTCTATAAAAAACCATTTGTCGGTTTAACAACAATGCGATGTTGCGGATGTGACTGGCCACTAACTCAATTCACTGTCCCTTGCTTGACCTCGCTGGAGCATTGTAATCCTTCAGCTGGACGCTTAATTACTGGGAGTATTGGGCCCGCGTTTATCAGCCAGCCACATGAAAAGCGTATGAACCGAGCGACCGGTCCCCGGCTCCTGATGGGCGCGGTATTCCTGAATTCGCCCTGTTGCCTTGCGGGTCAGGTCCCTATGACCAACGGCTCAGGGTGGGGCCCCCTAATTCAGTCCCCTTCCTCGGCCTGGGCAACCAGGAATCTGTACACCTACACAACACATGAGATGATGGATTTGCGACCAACTGCTTACTTTTCTCGCTCTCTGCATTCTCTAGCTTTGGCCAGTGTGCTGGCGGCTGGGCATGCTAAACCTCAAACTACCGCATCACAAACCATTTTCATCGTTCCACGTTTATTCAAGCCTATCGTGCTTCGCAACCCTCCTTCAATTCCGAGTCTCCCAAGTGCATTGCAAATAAAACCGGTAACTTTAGCTTCATCAATAAAACCGCTCAAAACCGATCGCACACATTCCAATAGCAACAGCAAGGCTTTTAATGCACCCACCCGCTCTTCATACTAGCTAAGTTCAATGTTCGAACGCTCTTGCAGGTTGGTCTATAAGCTGCTCTTGCGTGCACTTTGAAAAACCTCTCAATGGACGTTTGCAGCCTAACCAAAACCCATTTACGAGCCTCCAGCACAACGATGCGATTGCTGTCACCACCCCAATACCCAATCACGCATTCACCTTGCGCTTTTCTGATGATGCAACAACGGCAACCTCTGGTTTCGCCAGAGTAGAAGTTGCGTTAAACGCTCGTGCTGAGGCAGCACACATTGACTGGTTCCCGGTCAACAGCCAGTTTTTTGCAGTTCGCTTGGAAAACTCAGTGTTATCTTCCAGCCATGGGACAAGTAAACCCTGCTTGTTTATTGTCGCGGCGTACGCTCCTATGGACTGCAGCTCAGACGAAGCTAAAGACTAGTTCTAGTGCCAACTCAGCGACCTCCTCCGCAAGAAACGCCGCACGGATGTCGTGTTACTCGCCGGAGACCTAAATGCACAGGTCAGTATACTAGATGTTCATGAGCGCCATCTTAGGAGATAAAACAGCCTGGCTACTCATAGGACGGACAACAACGATCGACTCCTGTAACTTTGCGCTGACCACGGCTTGTTCCTTTGCAGAACCAATTTCCAACGTTCCCTGCGCCAACGAGCCACCTGGTGACCTCCGGCGCCTAGTCAAGCTTGGACGCAGATTGACCACATCACTGTTATTAACCATTGGCGAGGCTGCATAACGGATTGAAAGTTAAGTTGCATCACTTAATCTGACTTCCGATCATGTGCTCGTGTGTGTTACGTTCTTTCTGTGCTTTGGAGGAACCCACAGCGTCCCCGGAAACGCTTTGACACAGACAAGCTCACCGCCCCAAATTTTCTCAGCGTATTTAAGCACATTAGCCTCAAACTGTCGTCGTCTGTCCTCCGATGTTGGGACACAGTGGTCACAGATCAAGAGGGCCCACGAAATTCCGCTAACCTTGTCTGTGGCTTCACTAGACGTGCTGCTAGTCATTGAATCTCTGCACACTCTCCTCATTTAATGGAAAGTCGCCGAACAATTCCCGCCGGTGTGGTGTATAACGCAGTACGCAGAACAAATCGGTGCTAAGCTCGGAGAGCTCCACAGGAAGGATCGCAAGGTTGGTGGACACAGTGCGTCGTTGAAATGGAGGGGACAGCCTCGAAACTCCCACAAACTCCTCCAACTCAATCGCTCTTCAGAAGACAGAAGGTCAATAGTGAGTGAGGTTTTGCGTGAAAATAACGGTAAACTCATTCACAGTCCTCAATGTCATCTGGTACGATGGGCAGAGCAATTTGAAGCTTAGTTCGACTGGCCACCAACGCATCCGAGTCCATCTTCCGGGGTTAACAGTGCTCGCTGGTGCATGGATAATTCTCCACCGACTGAGGCTGAGGTTTTCTATCAGCTTCGCCTACTAAACCGCCACAAATAACATGGCCCCGAGGAACTTCCTCCTGTCCTTTTCAAATATGAAGTTCCTGCTCTCACTCGCGAACTGACATCCCCTTTCATCAGATTTGGAATACTGAAACGAATCCATCCAATTGGAATTTAGCGGATGTTGTACCTTTATAAAAATTAGGAGACTGGACCATTTGCTCCAACAATCGTGTCGTCAGTCTCACTTGTGTTGCATCCAAACTGTTCGCTTCCGTACCATTGCGAGTGTACTTTCGCTTACCGGAACAGCATCTGCGTGAACAACAACCTGGATTTCGCCCCCGTCGTAGTTGCGTTGATCACATTTTTACGATCCGTCAGATACTTGAACATCACCATAAGTTCAGTCGCCAAACAAAGTCATATTCCTGAACATTCGACCCGCGTTTGACTGTGTTGACAGAGTGGCTCTTTGGGACTGCTTACTGAATGGGCGGAGTACTTGAGAATACACCAGCATTCACCATGCGATTTACCATCAAAGTCCGGATGGCGTGCAAGAATACGGAGACATTTCGCTCCCTTTCACTATCGCTAGCGCTGGTAGACAAGGTTGCCCAGCCTCTTCATTCTTGCTCAGGTTCGCCATGGACAAGATCTTGGATACTGTCCTGGAAACCACTGAGTCTTGCGGTGTTGGACTGCTCCCTGGTGACCGCCTTCGGGACTTAGAGTACACCGATGACGTCGCTGTGCTTTGCGAGCCCTCCCAAGCCGCCCAGCATGTTACACAGACTGGAGATGTCCGCTACCCAATTTGGGCTGACTGCCCTTCCCAAATTTAAGGTTCTGTTACTGGAATGGCCAAGTGCACGTCTTTCTCTCACACGTTTAAACATCCGTTGGAAGTGATCAACAAATTCATTGATCTTGGGAGTTTTATTATTGGCGGTTTGAGAGATGAGGTTCCCCTGCGTGTCCGCAAAGTTCGAGTTGCCTTCGTTAACCTTCCTCACCGGTAGCTTCGTCATGACCACGGCCTCGCTCTCAAGGGAGGAGTCTGCAATGCTACGGTACGAACCATCCTGCAGTACGGCTGTGAGACTTGGTCCGTGCGCAGAAGCGATATGCAGCGGCTATCTGTCTTCGATCACCGAAGCATGCGAAGCATTGCTGGTGTTAGATGCCAGCATCACATCAGTAATGAGGAAGTCCATTGGCGGGGCTTCATATCTAATGACCTCCGCCAATCGATTGCTAGCGACATCTCACTGCAGACGTTTCACTGGCTTGGTCATGTGCTTTGCATGCCTTCCCAGCGGCCACCACGACGAGCCCTATTTGCGAGCACAGGCGTGACTAAGAAACAGAGAAAAGGAGGGCAATGTAAAACGTGGATCAAAAGTGTTAAGGCGCAAAAGTTGAAGCCGGCTGTTGGCGGGCCTTCCCGACACCAGGCTTGAGGACCAAAGGACCCCGAACTAACTTGGCTGCAAACGCTGTAGGATGTGGCCAAGGACCGTACACAATGGCGCACTTGCGGTGAGACCCTTCTGCCCCAACAGTTATTGTCCCTTTCAATCTACCTTTTTCATATAATGTGTTGTGGCACTCAGCCAATGGCACTGTAATTGCTTATCTGTTATATATATATATATATATATATATATATATATATGTATATATATATGTATATATATATATATATATTAGTGTGTTCGTGGCGGCATACGGTTTCGGATTTGCCTGTCACTGTGGCTTGCCACAGGATGCTTACGTGAGTACTACGGTTGGCTTGCGCCGCACCACCCACAGCTCCATCCACACACCCCATATCCAGTGTAAACCCGAAGGAATAAGACTGGGAGGCACGTGGATGCGCGCCACACTTCAACAACAGAGCCGGCCTACACTACTTCACAGGTAAACACAAGCACGCTGTAGTTGTGGAATCAACCACACACAAGGCGGTGGTTGGACCGTAGTCCGCTCCACACTGAGTGCATGGAACTACTGTTTAAACGTAGCACGGCCACAAGGACCGTGCATCCCGTCCCCTCCAGCAACGACCAACTGTGTCCTGGAGCCAGTGTGGACGAGGAAGTGGGTAAAAGACAGGTAGGCACTTTGTCAACATGCACATCAAGCGCAGTCACACCGGGGATAACAAGCAACACCCAACCAGTTAAACTTGGAAGATAAAATAAAATAAATCGCGTAATGCATACAGATAAGGCGGCACAACACTTCAATAAATGAGCGTGTAAAATAAATTGCTTACAAACGAATCCGCGACAAGTAAAAGAGGTCAGAATAGTTCTTTTAAGGAAATGCCATAAATAAAAAACTTTTATCGAGATTAACTACAATTAGCATCAGCACCGTGTGCAAGTTGATAAAAGGTACTGCAGGTAGACATTAATTAGCGAAAGAACAGCGTTGGGAAAAATTGAAAACCACCACTTGAAATAAAGAGACCTAGCATGCAAGCATGCGGTCAGTAAATCGAATGTAGCGTAACTACAGACGCTGCGCCCATTCTGCCTACGTTAGCTGCAGGACCCGTCATCGCTTCGGTGGTGGACCCTATTGGCCTCGCTCTTGGCTCACTAGGCCTGCCTGACTAAGGCACTCGCGATCGCTTGTGCTACAGCACCATGCGCTCCATGTGCTTGGAGTATAACCCATCGGTGCTTGCCGCTTCTACACTTGCCTCTTCTTCTCTGCATGTATGAGGACTTTCTCCCGCACTTCGGCAACTACCTTCGTGATTAGATCGTGCCATGCAGGCCGATCAACCGCCTTCGAGTCCCATGAGTTGCAAACGAGATTAGTACGTGAGAGACTCACTTTTATCATGTCCTGGTAAAGTAACTTTGGTTTCCTCACATGTCTTTTCTCAATACTCAGCTAGCCATACAATATTTGTTCCGGTGCCCGCGTCGAATCGATACGGCGCACATGACCGAGCCACCTCATGTGTCTCAGCAAAAGTATGCAGTCCACTGTATACATTCCACTTTGTCACAACACTTCCGTGTCCACAACTCTGTCACACCAACAAATGCGCAGAACCCGTCGCAAACACTGCTGATGGAACCGCTCAAGATATCGCACATCCCGACGGTACATCGTCTACGTTTCACTGCCTTATAGAAGAACGGACAGCACCATGGATTTGTACACCATCAGCTTCGTGCTAACGTAAGATTATGGTTGTTCCACACTTGGTACTCTAGCTTCCCGAATGTCACCGCTGCCTTCGAGACGCGAATACGCAGCTCACTGTGTAACTGATGGTCAGTCGACATCACACTCCCAAGGTAGCAGAAGCGGGAGGTGGTTTCCAATACTTCAGCAGCAATGCTGATTCGCGGCAATCTTGAAGATTACACCTCCGGTGAAGATTGAAATAGACAGACAGTTTTGCTTGTCTTGATGGTGAGCCTGAATTTGGCCGCTGTCGAGGCCAGAGCAATAGCCATGTGCTGCAATTCATCCGCGCTGTGTGCAAACAACGCAGAGTCGTCAGCAAACAGCAACATATGGATGGTTGTCTGACAGACAAGAGTTCTCACACCGAAACTACTGATGTGCAGCAAACCACCATCAATAAGGTGCTCCACGCGAATCTCGTATGCACCAGCCGCATCAAAAACACAAGACATTATTGCATGAGGATATAGATTAAACAGGACAGGAGCTAAGATACAGCCTTGCTTCACACCAAAGACAAATGCAAAGCCATCCGAGGTCTCTCCACTCAGCTGCACACTCGCCCGCATAGGCTTTGCAGATTTTAAATTACACTTACAAACATACGCGGGTAACCAAACTTACCCAATATCAGACACAATGCCTCGTGGTTCACTGTATCAAATGACTTGGTGAAATTAACAAAAAGCGAGTACAATGGCTGGTGTCGTTCTCTGCAATTATCCTGCAACTGACGAACTTCAAACACCATGTCTATAGTTCTACGACCCGAACGTAATCCACACTGCTCTTCCAACACGTTAGGTTCCACAACCTGATTGACGAGGCGGTTGTACAGAAACCGGGGCAATCACCATTCCCCCACAACTCAGCTAGTTGATGTCACGATAATTTGTGCAACATTGCTTGCGTCTTTTGTCCTTGTACAGTGGTAGCACAAGGGCATCCTTCAGCTTAGGAGGCACCTCTTCTCAATCCATACACTTTGCACCAAGTGGTGCGGAGCAGTCAACAACGCGGGGTCCGCCGTGCTTCAATACTTCCGGTGGGATCCCGTCGGCCCCAACACACTTGCTGTTTCGCAGCTTATCAAGCGCTCATTGCGTCTCATCCAGTGTCGGCTTGTCCGTCAGCCTCGCCTTCACATCGTGTTGCTTGAGGCCGTTCAATGTAGGCCAGTCGATCTCCGAACGGTTGTTCAAGAAACGGTTGAAGTGTCTCCGCCAGATCTGCATGATGTCTGCAGTCTGTGTGCAGGTAGTGCTTAAACTACCATCCATCAGCGTCTTCAGCGGCTCCAATCTCGATCTACACACTGCTTTCAATGAGTCAAAGAATTCCTTGTGTTTGCTGGCGTGCGGCGTAGCATTCCATCTGCTTCGCCTTCTCTGTCTACCATATATTAATAATGAGACGGAGCTCGCAAGTCAGTCTCCGTCGAAGTTTGCGAAACTGACTCTTTTTCCCCAACACATTGGGATCTGCCACATGTGTAGCAAATGCTGCATTCTTCTCCGACACCAATGAGCCAATAATCACATTGTTCCCATCAAATTAACCAAGCCACCTGGTCGGACGGTAAGTGCTTATAAAAGTGGCAAACTTACATCTTCTAAGTTGTAGGCGAACAGTCAGCAGTCGCGCGCTAATGCCTGTTGGTTCACCCATGAGATGGCCATGGAGGTGATCAGCTATTGCAAATCCGACCCCATGTTCACGTGGTGCTGAGGCGGCGTTGCCCACCCAATAGAAGGTGTAGCCAGCACTTGCTTCATGCAATTTAGCTTGCTCAGCGAGTCGGGTATCACTGAGTACCGCAATATCGATGTGGTAGCGCGCCAGTTCCATCGCGACGAGTGCAGCGCGTCATTCCGTGCGCTCGCTGGATTTCCGGTGCAATAGCCTGCGTACCTTCCAGCACCCGATGCTTGGCACACAGGCATGCGATTGCATTGGTGGGCAATCGCAGGCGAGTTGACGGTTGTGCTTCAGAGAGACGCCGCCTGGTGCCTTTGGCTAAATTGCTCCAACCACAAGGTAGTAGGTGATTAGGAGGTTTGTTTGAGGGACTTCACTCGCAACCCTTGGCTCAATAGCCTGACCCACAAGGCAATGGTGAGCTAAGCAAGCTCGGGAATCTGATTGCAGTGACAGATTGGGATCTGCTAGATGGCCGTCACACGCAGTCTTTGAGGTACTGGAACCACTTATATATGTTTTGCGACCGTAGCCTTTTACGAACTTGCGACCAGGGCCAGACGTAGGTGGATTCTGACGTGTTTGCACCAATTTGCCCAGGGCCTACTTGGCTTGAGGCGGGCAGTAGCAAACTATTGAACACCCAGAGGTGCCCTCCCACCGTCAGAAACAATGCCTGCCAATCGATCTGTGAGCTTAGAACCAGTAGACCTGTTGTCTCCCATGGCTAGGTTTTACGGGAAGTGGGCCATGGACCACTTCCTAACTTCCGAAGAGAATGGATTAAGACACTGGCAGGGCGCCCACACCAGACAGAGGAACGACTCGAGTCCTCTGCCAAAGCCTTCGAATGGACAATGGACAATGGTTTATTACGGGTAAAAAAGCATCGCTTAACAACTCCCGTGGGATGGAAATTATTGCGAAAATCAATTGCATAATAAAGTGAAAAGCGTTGTGGTGGACTCACCATAGACTTATGTGAAATAGCGGAGATGTTCGCGTATTAAACATAAAAAAATCCCCCCCCCCCTCCCCCCCTCCCACCCCTATCCCATCGATCCAACACACAACACGATCCCTTCCACATCGCAGCGCACACCTCTATGTATCATGGGGGGGGGGGGGGGGGGGGGGCTTCCCTTAGGGTAACACTTACCAATCACACTGTGATATACACACATTAATATAATATAAAGTAAATACTCCACCCATTAAAGGGGGGGGGGGAGTGGGGTAAACAAAAATGTAAAACAACAAGTGGGGGAGGGGGGGGGGGGGTGGGGGGGTTGTAAATACAATAAAATAAAACAAGAAAAACATCAAAATTAGATATGGGGGAATGTTGGGTATTAATGTAAGAGACTGCCAGGCAGAATGAGTACAGGGGCAAGGAGAGAAGGGCAGACAAGGCAGCAGTCACAGAACAGACCGCTAGTCTCCTCCAGCGCGGCAGGCAGTCGAGGGCGGAGTTCCAGTACGAGTTCCTCAGAGACAATGTAGTACATCAGATGGATACAGAAAAGAGACGCACGTGGGTTCCCCTCAGCGCAGTTAGGCACTCTAAGTTTGATTGCAGGCTCAGCGAGGCGAGGATGCCTCCTTGAAGGATGCTTTCCTCTACGAGCACAGAGAGCGCCAGGCAGTTGGAGTTCCATCAAGGGGTCCTTGCGTGGAGAAGACAAAGCAGTCAGCGGCAGATTTCATTTGAGGAGAGCAGTCTCCTCAGGGCCTTTATGGTTCAGCATATGGTAGTCAGGTCAGCCGGTGAGATACAGTTAAGAGAGCAAATGAGATTCGGGAGAGAGCAGAACAGGGTCGATAGCAGACCTATCTCAATTTTATCGGCACCACGAGTTCAAGGCGAGTGCAGCCGTGGTAGCCAGGGGCCTCAGACTGACAAGGCAGGCCAGAACCAGCAGGCGTCAGCCAGAGTACTAGGGCAGGAGGCAGTAGCGAAGTCCACGCGCTTCAGAGAGAGTAGTGGACCAGGACAGAAGAGGGATGAACGATGCACGCAGAGGGCTTGGGCTGAGATGGCCAAGGGATGCAGACAGGGCAGGAGACCAACAGTAAGGAGCAGATTCGCACAAGAACGTACAGCCAGCAGAATGACCGCCTGCCCGCGGAGCGGATCAACCCGTCCCTCAGCAGACAAGCAGAGCGGGTAAGGTGCTGAATGTCAAAAAGGGCACTTCGATCGACTGAGTCGAAGGCACCTTATATGTCATGAAACACGACAAGCTTTCGGCAGCAGCTTTGAACCATTCCACATTCTGAGGCAATTCTGCGTCCTGTCACATGTCATTCCCACACAGTGCTTCTCAGGTAGGATGTTGACAGTAGCCCCTGAGTCCAGTTGGAAGCGCACCGGTCGTCCTCGAATCAAAAGCGTCGCGAAAACACACTTGTGTTCTCCACGATTTTCCAAGTTGCTTATCGAAAATTCTTGTAACTGTTCGTTGATGCTCTCGACTACTGGGCTGGCCTTAGCGGATCTGCAACAGCGAGCAAAATGGTTCTTCTTGGAACATTTTGTGCACGTTCGACCCCAAGCTGGGCAGCTCTCCTTTCTTCTTGGATGTACACGACCGCAAAACTGACAACTCGGACCCTGTCCTTCGGGTGTCTGGGGCGGACTATTGCTGGTTCGGGATACCGCGCACAGATCGGTGTTTGTTTCGGCTCTCACATGCTCGAACTGCTGCGCCGTCCTTGCTTCACTCAAGCAGACGTCCACACATTGTTCCAAAGACAGGTTCCTTTGTCTCAGAAGGCGCCGAGTGAGCTCATCATTCTTTATGCCAATGACAATACGATCACGTATCAAGGAGTCTCGCATGCAATTGCAGAAGTTGCAGTTACGCGCCAACAGTTTCAGTTCTGTTATGTAAGTCTCGAACGATTCGCTTGGGGATCGATCGCGAACAAAAAATAAATACCTCTGATACGTTTCATTTACCTGTCCTTCGCAAAACGCCCCGAATCTTCTCAGCACTTCCGAAAGTTCGACTTCCTCACCTGCCTCACTGAGCTCCAATGTTTCGAGCACCCTCCTGGCTTCATCACCCACAGCGTGCCTAAACATCGCCAACTGGTACGCCATTGGTTGAGTATCCAACTGGGTCAGGGTGACGAAATCCCTCCACTTCGCCTTCCACATTCTCCAGTTCTCTGGCAGCATGCTTTCAGTCATCTGCAGAGCGGTCGGCAGTGTGATCGACGGCTGTCCACCAAAAACGAGCGGGTTCCGGCGCGTCGGCTTCTTCTCCTCTGTCGCCATGTCGTGTAGCCCTCCGGGAAGCAAGAAGACTGGGCCGCGATCACGAAGTCATTTATTAAGATTACGCTCGAATATTTATAGAGTATATACACTATGCATTCAA
>OX104067.1:678556-716747 GCA_944474145.2 Dicrocoelium dendriticum | reverse complement strand
ATTTATTTATTTATAATGTTACATGGAAGAACATCTCAGTGCAACAGCGAACTTAAGATGAACAACCTCCCCAGCGTTTACCTAATGCAAAGCAATATGGTGCAATGTCGCTTCAGTGAACGCTGGCACCATGAAATGTGTAGGATGACGGTGCTTAAAACCTCTGCTATTACTGCATGTTATAACTTTTTGAAATAATTTATGAAGATATTCTTGGATCAGCACAATTTCGTTGTGCTTCTATTTCACGGTATCTGTATTCGCATTCAACATAGATGGATGCTATTCAGTGGCGATTTGCAATACAGTCTTAATAGAACTTGGTAAAACAAACGCGAAAGTTTAATTGTCGCATAACTGTGAAACATTTGCGGTTTCAGTAGTTTGCGAGTTGAAATGCTTTGTTATTTCAAATGAAATTTCGTGTATTTCTAAGCCTTGAACTCGGTTTTTTGACAAGGCGCAATTCGCAGTAAAGCCCTGCCATTTCGATCACTGGGACCGCGTCGGAAGTCGAGAGTTGCATACTGCCCTCTCTAAAATCTTCCCTCCACGGCTGGGATGGCACTGCTTTCTACTCACAGACTCTCGCTGTAATATCACGGAGGGGTTGTTACACTGTTCAATATGTTCGTTGAATGGAATTGTTCAAGCAAAGCAGACAGGAAAAAATTGGCAGGTCCGCTTCATGCTCCTTTTCTTTGGAAAGATGGTTTCAGTTGTCAGCACGTATCCTTCAGTGAGCCGTCGCTGTTGCAACGAAAGCAACCGGCTCTCTTCGCTTTCAACTGACGGAAGACGAGCAGTTATATTGAATCTTCATTTGGCGGTATGTCGAAGAATTTTCCGTTAGGATTTTCCGGTTATTTGTTACCCATGTGGACCGACCTATTTTCTGAGAAAACAGTTGATGCAGCGAAATAAGTGCACGG
The DNA here is from genome assembly GCA_944474145.2 of Dicrocoelium dendriticum. Classification (NCBI taxonomy): domain Eukaryota; kingdom Metazoa; phylum Platyhelminthes; class Trematoda; order Plagiorchiida; family Dicrocoeliidae; genus Dicrocoelium; species Dicrocoelium dendriticum. The sequence continues at coordinate 715,815 of OX104067.1, read as the reverse complement.
TCAACTCAGGCTTTGAACTCTGCCAGCGTCGGAGCACTGAACAATGATTTCGGGAGCCCATTTCATGTAAGATAAACGCAAATGGAACAGAAATTGCGACGGCAATTCAAACGACTGTGCTGCTCTGCCAGCTTGATATTGTGGCCCTTAATTTGCAATTGTGACTGAGCTCTAGTAAGTAACGACGCATGTGTTTGGGATCTCACAAAATCTGCCACGTTAAAATGAGGTCCCCGGGCAATCGCCGATACTGTCTGCTGAAGACCACGAGCACTTGAAGCCTTCGTTCATACGGCGATGTATACAGGCCCTTGACACTTTTGGTTGCTTGGCGCTTGTTTATCTAGAAGGCGGTAAGATCTCTCCTCAATCAATAGCTGCCAGACATGTACTGAGTATTCCACTTGTGGCCGTATGTATGAGCAGAGAAGCTGTGGGAAAATCAAAGAGTCGAATCGTCCGACCGCACGTTTTAGGAGGCCCACGTGTTGCATGTCCCGCCTTGACGCCATCTCAGCCAGCTTCGTGCATCGATGACCGACATGGAAAAAAGCTGCCAGTCCCTTCTCGCCAGAAGGCGCTTGTAGCTCCTGGTTACCAAGATTGTAGAAGTACACCAAATTCTGCCCTCGGTGCACCACTCTACATTTCTCCACAGTGAATGGAAGTATACTCTGTATTGACCACACGAGGTCATGCCGAGTAGCCAGATTGAGAAGTCTGTAAACCACAGAGAACCGGTGAGTACCATCCTGATTCTTCTTCAAAACGATAATCCAAGCCCTTGAGAAGGTGAAGGATTGAAAGGTGTTTTGCTCAAATTTATCCTTGATAGTCTACCATACCTCACCCTGTCAGGGAACTGCAATCCGTCTTGATGAACAACTCACGGAATGCCACCCCTGGTATCAATGTACTCGTAGTGCAGTCTTAGAACGTGACATGGATTCGAGTGGTCTTTCATCATGACATGGGTTTCTGCCCAACCAGATATAGCACGGCTGTCAGGCTGGAGGTTGATGAAATCAGTCCGTCAGCATGAAATAGAATGCTGCGTGAGAGGGCGCGATAGCAATTATCCAGTGCGGACCACACGCAGTTTGATATCTGTCCAGGCGAGTGGCTTGAGTAATCGTATTGCAAGACGAGAGGTTTAATTGGATCGTAATGCACCCATGCAGGTAATGAACCGAGCAGCATTGCCGCCTTCAGAACTGCCTGTCCCTATTTCCTTATCCATGATCACCTAACATCTGCAACAAGTGGCGAACGGCTGCGACCACAGAACGAAGCCTATGTAAAAAGCAACGGTGACGCAAGGCTGGTGGAACAATAGTGTATTGGGGGTAAAAAGCAAAGTTTAACAAGTTCCGTGGGATTGAACTTATTGCGAAAATAAATTTCAAGCTAAAGTGTAATGCGTCTCGGTGGACTCACCATGGACTAATGCAGAAGAGTGATGTTCGCGGATCAAAAGTAGAACTCCACGTATCCATTAGTTGATGGTTGAGTAAAACATTTTTGATTGCGTTTTATGGACCCCTGGTTAAAGATTATACAACGAACTGCAAATGAGACAACGCTACATTAACCTTTTTTAAGTATCGCTAGATTTGGCGCAGAGATGACCTTACATGGGAGAGAGTTCCAAGACTGGTACACGTGGAGGGAAAAGAAATTTCTACAGGCATTCAAGCCGGCTATGCTGTATGGTTCTTCAGAGGAGAAATTCCTAAGTAAGTGTCGTGATTCAATTCAAGCAGGGGGTGGCAGTTGTAGTTTGGCTTCTTCAGAATCTGATGGAACAATGGAACAATGGTTTATTACGGGTAAAACAGCAGCTCTTAACCATTCCCGTGGGATGGAAGTTATTGCGAAAATCAATTGCATAATAAAGTGAAAAGCGTTGTGGTGGACTCACCATAGATTTATGTGGAATAGCGGAGATGTTCGCGTATTAAACGCATAAAACCATAAATCCATTGGTTAGGCGTTTGGCAAGACACCGTTTGATTGCGTTGTGTAGCCCCTGGCTAACAAGTCATAAAATGAAATGTAAGTGAGACAATGCATTGTCAACAGAGCAGAGACGACATAATTAGGGTGGGCGTTCCAAGGCTGGCACACGCGTAGAGAAAAGAAATTGTTACGGGATTCAAGCCGGCTATAATGAATTGGCAGTTTCAGAGGCTGGCCTCTTAGTTTAGTGTTGTGGTTCAAATCCAGCAGCGGACGGCAACTGTGGTTTGGGTTCTTCAGAATCTGGTAAACCATTATGAGATCCCCCCGCAAAAGCCGATATCGACTACTGTACATTCTTAGAGATTTCAGTCTAAGCTGATAGGGCAGATGAAAGAGGCCCCTGACGTTATTGTTTGTCCTTCGTTGAGGAGTCTCGAGAGCAACGAGATCCTGTTTCTGTCACGACTGCCACACCTGAATAGCATATTTCACGTGAGGTCGCACGTAGGTGTTAAGCATTTGGGGAAATATTGATGGTTCAAACCGACCGAAGGCACTGCGAAGAAGGCCAAATTTAGATTGCCGGTTCCCGTCGCCTTCTCTGCTTGTGTTGAACACCCGAGATCTTCCTGTACCAATACACCCAGGTCGCGCTCCTGATAAACCTTTGCCAATGTGTGGTCTCTAATCTTGTAAGTGCTCACCGGCTGGTGACGCAGATGCATCACTTTGCACTTAGCCATGTTCAATTGAAGCTTGTTCCTCTTTGACCACTCTTAAATGCAATCTAGCTCATGTTGGAGCAGATCGTGATATGGGTTGTTACTAATCACTTGTCATATCTTGACGTCATCGGCGAAATGCAGGAAAGTTGAGGAGAAGACTCTCGCCAGGTCGTTGATAAACACAAGGAATAAACGCGGTACCAGCACTTAGCCTTGTGAGACACCTCAGTGGGGTTAGAAAGTGATCCCCTAACACTTACTTGAAGCTTTCGTTGGTAAAGAAAGTTGCCAATCCAACCAAGTACATGATCACAGATTCCGTAACTTTGTTGGCTTTGAAGTAGGATGCGGTGATCAAGGCGGTCGAAAGCTTTAGAGAAGTCCAGATAGATGACGTCGACTCCGACCCCATCATGAGCCACTTCCGTCCAATTACCTCGTGCAAACTGTATGTTGGTGGTGCATGACCGGTGTTGATGGAAAACATTGCTGTTCCGGTTCCAAAATATTGCATTTTCCAGGTAGTCCAGTAAAGCCTCAGCGACGACTGCTTCCATCATCTTCGCGAGCACAGGAAGGAGAGTCACTGGACGATAGTTTGCAGGATCGGAACGGCTACCACCTTGAAAAATATGTTTTATAATGCCACATTTCCACATAGTGGGGACTTGTTGTTCATCAAAGCACCATTGAAAGAACTGTGACAGTGGTTCCGCTAGCTTGGTGGCCGTAGCCTTCAATACCTTCGGGCCGATGTTGTCTGCTCCTGGAGAAATATGCTCACGCAGTGAGAGTAAGTTCCTTAGCACAAATGATGGGTTGAAAATAACATTTGTAAACAAAGGTGTCGGTAATGTGCTTGATATTATGGGACAGGTAGATGTTGCGAGTTCAAAAAGTGGGGCGTATTGCAGCCGCAGGGCATTAGCTGCTTCTTCGGCGCTTTGTACTCTACCGCCTGTCGTGAGTAGTGGGGTTGTTCTAAGCTTCCCTTTACGAAGCTTATTGACATGCTTATATAGCAGTTTGTTGTCTGCCATGAACTTTTTGGCTACTGTTGATAAGTTATTTTGTCCTCACGGACAAGTGCCGTGCAATGGTTGCGATGGGTCAGGAAATTGCCCCAAGTCTCTGAGTCGGGGTTAATCTTGTAGACACGCCATGCTGCATCCCTTATCGCCAGGCATTTTCGAGTACTACTCCTTAAAACTGAAGGCATTTTCGCGGGACGATGGGGTTTGGTCTCTGATGCTTTGTTGACGATGTCGCTGAGTCTATTAACGAACTCTGCCCAAACGTTGTCAAGGGGACTTTTGTTTGAGTATTCCCAAGCTGCTGCGCTGACGAGTTCTTTCAATACTTGGTAGCGTGTGATTGTATGAGTTAGTTCCGAGTGTGATAAACCACTATGAGATCCCACCGCAAACGCCGATATCGACTACTGTAGATTCTTTGAGACTTTAGTCTAAGCTAAATTGACGGATGAATGAGACCCCTGACATACTTGATTGTCCTTCGTTGAGGAGTCTCGACAGAAACGAAATGCTGTTACTACCACAGTTGCCACAAGTTGATAGCACACTCCACGTGCGGTTGCACGTAGGCGTTAAGCATTGGAGGGAAGATTGAGTGGCCGAACCGACCGAAAGTTTGCGAACCTAGCCGAAGGGTTGATTGCTGGTTCGCGACGCCTTCCCTGCTCGTTTTGGGCATCCGTGATCTTCCTGTACCAGTACACCCAAGTAGCCACTCTGGGTGGCCTTCTGCAAACTGTGGTCTTCAAATTCCCTTCTGGTGACGCAGATTGATTATCTTGAACTTAGCTTTGTTCAAATTAAACAGGTTCCTAGTTGACCATACAAAAAGGAAATCTAGGTCATGTTGGAGTAGATGGCGATCATCCTTATTAGTAGTCACCCGCCGTGCCTTGACAGCATTAAAGGAAAGCACTAAATTTGAGGTGATAACACTTGTAAAGTCTATGAGTAAAAGGAGGAACAGACGCAGTCCAGCACCCAGTCCAGTGGGACACCACATTACAGCTTCATCGAATTAGATAGTGCTCTTTTAACAGGCGCTCGTAACCTTCGTTGGTAAAGCACGTTGCCAATCCAACCAAGAACAGGATCTCCGATTCCATAGCTCTGTAGCCTGTGTAATAAAATGCTGCAAACCGTGCAGTTGAAAGCTTTGGAGAAGTTCAGATAGATGACGTCAACTCCGAACCATCATCAGCGATTTCCGTCTAACTACCTTGTGTCATTAGCAGATTGGTTGTGCATGACCGGTGTTGACGGAAGCCATGCTGCGTCCAGCTGTAGGATTACAATGCTCCAGCGAGGTTAAGCAAGGGGCAGTAAATTTAATTAGTGGCGAGTCACACACACCACGTAGCATTGTTATTAAACGGACATACGTGGTTTCTTATAGGCAGAACGCTTGCCAGACGAAACCTACCCCGTCCTACAACACTGCCGCCGAACATTTGGCTGGAACGGGATAATCCCGCACCACGCAGCTGGCACCACGAGGAGGTAGTTCGGCAAGCCCCATGACAGCGGCACCATTCCCCATAGTCACGATCGCTGCAAAAGTTGGAGCAACTGTCACCACCAATACAACCAAGGGACATGGTATGCCACCTGTTGTCCAATAGCGAAAGCAGCCACACACTACACAAAAGGGAGAACACTAGACAGTAACATAATTTTGTTTACTGTTATATGCTCAAATGCGCCTGAATCTGAGGCCAATGTTATCAATGGCAAACTGCTAGGAAAGTAGAAACAGTGGGACGCCAAATGTCAAATAACTGGAGTCCAAGAAACGCCGTCGAGCATGATGCGCCCCGTCAGTCGTCCAAGCTCGGTACACTACGGGAATCACCACAAAGCAAAATAACGCTTCAGTTAGAAGATGCTCCAGCGACCATTCTGTTGTCAACCATTTGCCTCTGAATAACTCTAGACACAGTACGCAATTTTCTAGTCTTTCCAAAGAGCGAACTCCACAAAGCAAACCAAAATTGGACGACAACTGGAAACAAAATACGGAAAATCAATTCTTATCCGCGGTGTTCTCGAGATTCACCCAGTAAGCGAACGAGAAGCCAAAGCAAATGACTAGGATAAATGGCACTTCGTCCGTGAGGTACTTGCACATTAGAAACGTGCTGGACGGTTTGCTCTCAAGTTTACCACCGTCGCCTAACTGCAGAAGGGGGGAGGGTCAACGCGGGATAAAAGTAAGAATGCAAGCCAAACCCATGGCGGAATAAGTGAGGGTAACTCGGATCAAAATGCGCAAAATGCTGCTATTTGATGTAGGTATAAAGTCGATGAAGACTACACTACAAATTAAGGAGATAACTTTGAACATGCGGCCCTTGTGTGCAATCCCATCAGCACGCCGCTCAGAAACGGAAAGCAGTCAAAACGCTCTGTCAGCTGAGGGATGTCAAGGTTTGCATCCACCTACTGACACTGTGTGTTATCACAGTGTGACACACAGGAAGTGAAACGAAATTTATCCAACACTCCAGATGGCTGTACTGTTCTGCTGCTTACAGGGAGTGAATTCCGAATTTTATATTAATTCTGTGTAGTAATACGCTGCGTCATACTGGTGGTGGGTGGTGGAGAATCAATTATGCCATTATCAGGTCACTTGGAATCGGTGATACCATCCGCTGCATACTCCCAAACGTTTCGGCCCCTGCTCATATGGGAGATTGCGCATTTCAATGTAGTAATGGAACGTCCGACCTTGAGGTTCCTCCAGTGGTGGTTTACCCATGGATGCCAGCCTAGGATTGCGTATTTGCCATAGAGGCGGACATACGCAGTGAGCACTTTTGAAACATAGAGGTGTCTTGTTGTCAGAACGCCCGTCACGTCAGACCGACTTGTTTGTTACTAGCTTTTGATACTGTTTTGATTGCCTAAAGCAACCCAAATCATTCTGAATCAGCGCTCCCAGACCACATTTGAAGGAAGGTTGCTGCAGTATATGCCTTAACATTAACATTAACACACATTACATTGCAGTAAATTCTCGATTGACCATTCATGTACCGTGTCCAGGTCCTTCTGCAATACTTGCTGTTCGGCATTCCCCTGAACCTAGTGCCATATCTTGAATTCGTTAGGGAACAAAATGAAAGTTGAAGTGATTACTTGTGCCCGGTCACTATAAATACCAAAAGCCATCGTAGGAACACAGCACACACAAGATATGCACACCCACACACACCCCGCTTGGCAAAAGGTTAAACAGCGTCCACAGGATCTTAACCCGGATTCTAATAGTTGACAAAAAAACTATTTTTGACCTTCTCACCGTTTAATGGCAGATCCCGTATGCCTGAAGACAACTTTGTGTTACATAGTGTTTGTGGACTATTACAGACAGTGAGAACCCTTCACAGTTCCGAGACTGAGCAGGCAGTAGTAGTACTGCTGGCAATCTGAGAAATTATCCAGTGCAAGCACGCGAATATACATGGTCAATCTTCTCAGCTTCCTAATTGGGCTTTGTGAAAGAAGAAAAACAACGAGAATAGAGTTAGCAGCGTTGAGCGCATCATTCCCGAAGTTTATATAAGTTTTTTCGAAGCCAGCACGGGTACCGTGAATCTACAACGCCTTTGGTACCAGAAACGTAAGTCCCTTGGTATTGAAGACGGTGCAGAATAGAGCGCAGTCAAAGCCTTTTATTTTAACGCAGCGAAATAATTCGAGCTTCTTCATATCTCTAGCCATCGTCGCGCATTGCTTATTTTGCCAGTATGCGCAAGTGAGGTTCATCTGCAACCACAGGGCGATCGTATTCGGGTCCTCCCGAACAGTTGGCATTTGATGGATAAGCCGGATCGGTGCAAGCAAGTTCAACTCACTCAAGCTCATGACATATCAACTAGCTCATGTTTGTTCATGTGAGGTTAGTGTGGACAATCCTTCACTAGATACTGGGAGTAGAACCACCGACGAGTGACCTGATTTATGTAGTTTTATCTTGCTATCCTGGCTGGAGCCTTGACAGCCTAAACGGTGACTGGTTTTAGCCGTACCTGACATTGCGTACAACTGGAAGAAATTGGGCGTTTGTTACTATTTCCGTGCGCTTACCAGCGTTCCTCCACACAACTGAGGTAGGTTCTTTTCGCATGCTCTCATGTGAACACAGTGGGAAGTATACTAACACCCAATTCACTCTGATGTCATGGAAATATTTAGTTTTTCCACCCAAAACTGGCACACCACGAGCAGGGTTTCCTCCTGGTTTGGACGCATCAGGTGGAGATAGCTTGAGCTGGGGTGGAACTCGGATCCAAGTAGTTCACGGCTGACGCCCTGAACGTTACGCTACTGAGATCCGCAAGAACAACTCCAATTTCCTTATCTGGACGTCTTGGTCCTCATCATGACCATCCCACAGGACTTATCATGCACATACTTTTTCTCGTGTGATATAATTGCTCAGTTATTATGCACTACTCATGAGCAATATGATGAAAAGCAAGCATGCATGATGAAATTGGACATATCATGGAGCACCGCGTACGAAGTTGGCGCAGTGCACAAACAACAACAACAACAACAACTACTACTACTACTACTACCCACACACACACATTATACACGTTAGTTAGAGGTGGGAAACATCTCAGCTACTGTGCCGCAATACGTAAAGGAAAAAGGGGGAATAAAATGCAACAGGTGCAAGCCAGCTGAGCTACGGGTAACGGATGGGCATCGTTCCGGTAAGCTACCAACTGGCTACTATGCAGCAGAAAAAAATAATTTACTATGTAATATTATACATGTCAAATAATGAGATCGTCGTTGGAGGGGGAGGATAAGAGGGATGGGGTGGGACAAAGAAACTCACAGCACGAACGCCACTGAGGTCGGCTCCTTGCCATGTCAGCAAGTGTATCCAGCCAAACGTGTTCACCGTCTTTCGGACCCCAACCAGGGAGCCGAGACGCTCTAACCGAGGCCAGCTTCGAAGTGAGGGCCTTCCTTCTTCTCTACCAAGTCATCGCTTGGCCACCTCTCCTATCCTTCCATACACACGCCCGCAGCGCAAACAACGTACTCGCGGGAGTCGGTGGGCTGGCATGCGTAACACGTGGCCGAGTCATCAGAGTTTGGTGTGTGAAATAACGGTGCTGAGCGGTTCAGTTGCTATTCCTGTGCAGTAAACAAGGCGTCGATCACGCTCGTTGCGAACTCGGTGTTCCCACCAGATGTGAGCTAAATTACGAAGGCACCGGTGGTCGAACGTAACTAGCCTCTTTATGTCCGCTGTACTAAGGGGCCAGATTTCCCAACCGTACAGTAGGGTCGAACGTACCGCTGCGTTGTACACTCTACCGTTCAGGACGAGAGTGATGTCGCGCCGGCGGCATAAGTGGCGAAGGTTAGCAAAAGCGCCTCGAACTTTTGACATACAGTTCGTGATCTCATCTTCAATCCCACGGGCCGTGATACAAATAACTACTACTGGTACAGTGTACATCAAAGCGCGCAGCAGAACTGAGTCAAAATAACAACTCAAATGAAATGCACAAATGGGCCCTTTTCGACGCGTGGGGTACTTGTAAAAGCTTCGTATGGGGCTGAGTAGCCCTGTGCCTACACATGATCCCGAAGCAGGACAGTGAAAGAAGAAAACTCCTGTTTCCAATGCTGTCATATGTTGGTATGCGTATAAATGAAGCCAAAATTTTGACTATCTTGTTTTTCAACGTTTACTTTACAGTACGTATGAGAAGCGCTAGCTTCTATTTCCCACGTGTTTACTCCTCACTGTTAGGACGGAATGCGGCATTAACAATACCTTAGCAATTACTGCCTTCGGCAATGATTACCGTTGGAAACAGAATGATCAGGGACGATGAGAAAAGAGTAGAACGTGTTGAACTCATAAATGACTGTCGGTGAGGGTTTGTCTACACGAGTTTCAAGTGTATAGGTCCGGGTAACCTCAAGAGTATAACTGGTCGACCTGTTCAAGCATTCTGTTGAATTTGGAGCCAGCGTAAGTATTCCATAGAAGTAATGGATGGGATCCTGGAGTAACAGGTGCCGTTAAAGATTATTACTGTGTTTCAACTTTTCTCATCTGAGGGGTATATGTGAATACAGCGTGAGTATTCCAGTCAACAATCATCTATAACGATTGGTGCATTTTTCCATCTTTACACCTGTATCACGTCCCTCGCGCACTGCCTTCCAAATATGTGATATTGAAAGTGAAGGTCAGTAGAAAACACAAAGAACAAAGGAAGGGAAAGCAGCTGCCAGCGACCGGGGGCGTTAAAATATCACGACATTTCATGTGTCCGAATAAATGGACTCAAATCCTCTAGCATACGATGAGCATGAGGTAGAGTTTTTGCAGTTTTTGATTGATAGACTCCTGGATGTTGGTTAACCGGAGTCGGTGCATGAAGCAAATCAACCGCCTTGGAAAGAGAGATGAGGTGACGACTAGGCCTTTGCGAGTTACTTTTGTTAATGAAGCTACTCCGAGGTCGACTTTATCCCGCTTCGGTAGGTAAAAAGAGTTGAGCTTGACATTCACTCAGATATGAATCCTTCAGACCGGGAAAACACATGTGCGCTACCAATGAAATGAAATGCCGTATGATAGTGGGGAAACCAATGTCCGCATGGTAAATGTTCCTGTCGTTCCACGGGTATGCCGAATCTGGCTCAGAACTTGATGACGCATCATCATTGTTTGAGCGTACTGTCCCTGATATTTGTAATATTTTGTGCAAACGTGGCTATCTGTGCCAATTCGTTGACCTTTTTTGGCCGGACTTATTAGTACTGGCTTCTACCAGGTTGAAGCTTGAAGGAACTGCACAGGAAATCCGGCTCACTGGCCACTCACTGTTCTGGTGTCGCCTTATACCAAACGAAAGCAGTGGGGCAATATCATGCATTCGATCCTCCTTGTGGGGGATACTCGTAAGCGCTTACCGACTTGAAGATGGTCTGTGTGCGTAAGCGTGGTGCTCAGTCCATTTAGGACATGAGGAACTGTTTGTGGGTGCAGCTTATCGGAGGCAGCATAGTCGTTTCTTGGACCGGTTGTTGTGTTCGGCATGGTTAAACACAAGGTCGTGCTACAGGAGTTGATGATGTGGATCAGCAAATTACTTATTGGTCAAAAGTGAAGGGTTCAAGTAGATACTCATCAAACTCAGTGGTATCCTTCCACAAGTGGCATACTCCATCACACACATAGTACTGAGCCGCATTTTCTTCTTCATTCACATCAACGATGTACCTCATCTCTAGCGGTTGCCTTGCATCTTGTTTGTAGATGACTTCAAGACACGGACAGTAACCGATACTCCCGAAAACAGCAGCGCATTTTAAGATGATCTCGACTGCCTGTCCGTGTGGTCTACAGATATTGATCTGCCGATTAACCATGTCAAGTCGTTTTTATGAAGTTGGGCAAGGGGGTGACAGGCATAGGTACACTCTTGGCAGGCCAACCACTGTATCCTACATTTTCCATGAAGGATTTGGGGGTACTCTAAAAGTGTTATTTGAGGTGTAGTGACGAAATACGTAACTAACTTGATATATTCCCCTACAAGTATTATAAGCTCTCTAGGTGTGAGCGATCGTTTATACGCAGTAGCCCAACAATCGTTTCTATATCCTACACACACTAAGATAAATGTCGAGTTATACATCTCATTCACTCCTGGTCATAGAAACTGATATGTTACCGGCTCATAGACCAGTGGCCAGATCCATTGCAACTTATTATGTGTCCGACTAATGATATCCCTGATACTCAAGTTTCTGTCTAGTGAAATCCAGGAGAATTCAATGGTCAGGGGGAAGTATAGGCGAAAAGTGTGTTTTGATTGTATGGGTAATGATAACGAAGGAAAAATTTGATGGCATGTTTCTAGCTATTCAAATGTTGTTCAGCTCGACTTACTTCATTGTATTGGAAATTACTATGAGCTAAATGCTTTTCACCTATTCGTTATACTGCTGCATACATAACGAAAGCGAACTTTTGTCGCGTAACCATCAAACCAGAGAAGGCAGAGATCTGCAGCCACTGAGCGCAATTGAGTCAAGTCTAGACAAAAAAGTACTACTTGCTGTGTTTCCAACTGACCTTTACTTTTGACGATTTGTAGCCAATGAACCGGGTAGTTGCCCAAACTGCTCGTCAGTTTATTGTTCCCTTGACAATAGAAGAGATACAAGCACAATTTGTACAAGTTTATTACAAATATGGAAACGCCTACAGAAACATTACACTTGCCTAGCCAAGCACATGGGGACGAATGTATGAGTCACACGCCGTGATATAAGTAGTCTAAGATGTTGAACTCGAAAGCATGTCATGTGGTGAGGATCCCAATGCTGCACAACTAGCCACATTGACAGACGGGAACCATGTCAGCGGGACAATGGAACAATGTTATTATCCGGGTAAAAAGCTACTACTGGACAGGTCTAGGAGCATGGCGTTAGGTCTCGAACGGTCTGCTCCGAGGAAGGTAGGTGCGCAATTTCCCCAAGTAACCTTGTGCCTTGTATCAGAACATTCGCAGTTACAAGCAGGCTAGTGTTTTTCTGTGTTGCAAAACCATTTTTTACTATCGCTTGTTTCATACCACTCACACGTCCCGTGATTGCTTCTTTCAACTGCAGAGGTTCTCCCGAAACATTTTGAACCATTAGAATCATAGTTTTGATTAATACTGTTGTAGTATACAAGCTTGGGAGAACTCCGGAGATTGGAACTGGAGATTTATTAAGCAACACGTAGCAAACTACAATAGAGGAAATAATGTTATAAAAAAGGAAGATAAACGTTACAGTCAATCTTCTTCTGCTTGCACTTCTTCCGTTAAAGCACACGACCAGGTTCCTGCAAGGCAAATGAAAGCGCAGCGTAAACACCAGTTCAAAGTCAAGCAGCGCGCCACGACAGTTTCCGTGCAACACTACACTACACCCTCCCTCCTTCGAGCGCCGTCCCCGGTGCTACCCCGTAGCCCCCTCAGCCGGTACTTCAAGTTCACGAGCGACCACTGGTGGTGAATCTGCCCTCTCTGACTCAATTGACTCAGCTTCTCGTCTACAGGGTTTGAGGCGATTGAAATGGACAACTATAGGTTGACTATTAGGGTTGTTACGATCCTTTATCATGCAGGTGGCCTCAGAGAGCACTCGTTCTACCGTATATGGACCCGTCCACTCTCTGTGAAACTTTGCCGGCACTCCTGATGCTTGAGGTTGGTGTAACCAAACTAAATCACCAACTTTCAGGGGTACGCCAAATACCTTCTTGTCGTAATATTCCTTCTGACGCCGGTGTGCATTCCCTAAATGCACTCGTGCTGACTGATGAGACTGCCAAAGGGAGTCTAACAACTTGCTAACATATTCCATAACCGATGACTGTAGCTGTTGCGTCATCGGTAGACGTAGATCCGAAGGTAATCGTGCCTCTCTTCCTGTCCACATAAGGAATGGTGTCTGTCCCGTCGATGAATGTACTGTGCTCCTGTATGCAAGTAGGCATCTGGGCAACACATTGTCCCACTCATTGATATTCCTGTCCGCGAAGGCCTTCAGCAACGATTTAAGAGAACGATTTGTTCTTTCCACTTGCCCATTTCCTTGAGGATGATACGCTGTGGTTCGAGTTTTGTCTATCCCAAGTAACCGACAAACTTCAATTACCAGTGAGCTCTCAAAGCACGATCCCTTATCCGAGTGTAGCTGCCCTGGTGCACCCCAGTGGCAGACCCAATGATTTACCAAAGCTGTTGCCACAGTGGACGTATCCGCCTGTCTTATCGGTATAGCCTCGCACCATTTAGTAAAGTAATCGATCATGACCAAAATAAAGCGATTACCTCTTGGCGTCTCAGGTAAAGGGCCTATGAGATCCACTCCTACTATCTCGTTAGGATAGCCGGCCACCATGGGCTGCAAGGGTGCACGATGAACGATACGAGGGTTTTTAAAGGCACCACATTCTTCGCACGCTTGACAGTAGTTGATCACATCTCTCCGTTGATGGGGCCACCAGAAACGTCGTCGAACCGCTTCGTCCATTTTATTGATCCCTGCATGTCCCATTTCCTTGTGTAAATCGCTCAGTACTTCCCTAACCATAGAATGCGGGACGATGATTCTTCTCGTGTACGTCGGTCCGAAATTGAAAACTAAAACTCCTTCTTCGGTGGTCAGGTAATCCCACATGGACCAAAGGCAACGAGCTTCGTAACTTTTCCCTTCCATCTCTTTACTCGTTGGTTTATCGCCGCCATTAAGACGCCTCTCGTAGATCAGTGCGGTATCGGGATCGTTCGCCTGTGCCGTTTGCCACCGACCATACTCTGCTCCTTGAAGATTGACGATTGCTACGTGTTGCGTATTACACGAAGGGCACTCTCCATGGTTACGAGGGGGAATTCGTGACAATGCATCAGCATTAGCGTGTTGCTTACCGGGGCGATGTCTGCACTCAAAGTCATATTCCTGCAATTGCTCTTGCCAACGCGCGATTTGGCCTTCGGGGTCTTTAAAATTCTGCAGCCACCGAAGTGACTGGTGGTCTGTGCGGACCAGAAACTTTCGACCTAATAGATAATGTCGGTTTTGTTTGATGAAATATACCAATGCCAACATCTCCTTCCTAGTCGTGCAGTAATTTCGCTCCCTCGGGCTGAGACTGCGACTACAATATGCCACGACTCGTTCGACACCATCCGATCCCAGTTGTGATAACACCGCTCCAATCGCCTTATCACTCGCATCAGTGTCCAAGATAAACTGGCCAGCAGACGGGGACAAATCGGGAAATATTAGCAAAGGGGCCGTACAGAGAGATTCACGTAGGTGATTGAAAGCTTCTGCGCACTGCTTCGACCATTCGAACATGCGACCCTTCTCTAGCAATGAGTGTAATGGGGCTGCAATGGATGAGAAGTTTCGAATAAATCGCCGATAATATGATGCTAACCCGAGAAAACTACGTAACTCCTCCGTAGTGGTTGGCGTTGGCCACGACCTGACCTGTTCAGCCTTTACCGGGTCCGTTCGAATACCATCTCCAGATATTATGTGCCCTAAGTACGCCACTTCCCTTTTCAAGAGATGACACTTTGAGGGCTTAAGCTTTAATCCCACCCTCAACAAGCATTCCAAAACACTAGCCAAATTGTCCAAGTGTTCATCTTCCGTCTTTCCATGTACGATGACATCATCCAAATACACGAGGCATTTACGCGGGATCAGGTCAGCTAATGCTTTTTGCATAAGGCGTTGGAAGGTAGCTGGAGCGTTAGATAAGCCAAATGGCATGGTCTGAAACTCGTACAACCCAGAGGGCACGACAAAGGCGGTTTTCGCTCGATCGCTCTCTTCTACTTCCACCTGCCAGTACCCGGAAGCCAGGTCAAGTGTGCTAAAATACACAGATCCGCCAAGTGCGTTGAACAGATCGTCGATCCTTGGGAGTGGGTAGGCGTCCTTTCGAGTAGCCTCGTTCAATCTTCGGTAATCGACGCATAATCGGAAGCCACCGTCCTTTTTCTTTACAAGGACAACAGGAGATGCCCACGGGGAGTTGGAGGGTTGGATAACGTTCTTCTCTAACATCTCATCTATCAGCTTCTGTATCTCACCCTGCCAGTGGATTGGAATACGTCTCGGAGGCACTTTAATCGGTCTAGCCACACCAGTGTCAATAGCATGTTTCACGAGGCCGGTCCGTCCCAAGTCGCCGGATTTCCATGCAAAGGCATCTGAATAATTTTGTATGACCTGCGCTAATCGTGCCTGTGTTAATGTGTCAGCTGAAAGCCCAATCGACCGAATAAAATCGTCTACACATTGTTGCTCTTTGACACTGCACTCATATAACGTAAAATCCTCAAAATTGCTGTTGCTGCTTGCTCTCAGTAGTATGGTGCACGAATCAGTGATTAGTTGGGACTTCTCCAGGTCAAGTCGGCATTTTAACCTCCTCAACAAATCTATTCCGATAATAACATCGAACGGTATCCGATCAGCAACGATAAATTCATGGTTAAACCTTGTGCAGGCTACAACAACGGGGGCAACGATGGAATTCCGAACAACTAGTGGTAGCCCGTTGGCCGCGGTAAGGCGAGCGTTACAAGGTTTTCTAACACAGTTTGAGAAGCTCCTACTCACGCTGGCCCTGATTAGGCTTCTAGCTGCGCCAGTATCCACTAGCCCCAGTAAGCAAATCCCAGCTATCGATAATTCTAGTGTTAGCGACGTCACAATCGAGTTGCAAGTAAGAGATGGTATCACAAATGATGTCATGGTATGCTCACCTGGCGTGTTCCTGTAGCGAGACGATCCGCGGTATGACGTTTGTCTGCGGGGCCAACGAAAACCTGATTGTGCCGGTCGTCGTGGGGCAGGATATCTCTGAAAACGGCCGGGGTTTCCCGTCATTCTTTCAGGTCGGACGCGTCTATGTCGTGTGTTTCCTCTTACCGCAAAACAGCCAGATGTAGGCGTACCCATCGCTGCATCTATGTCTTCCAAATGGTCACTTGTTTCCAATGCTTCGTCCAAACGGCGTGGAGGGTATCGCAGGAACTCCCTTTTAATAGACGGCGTTTGAACGCCCTCTAGGAGTTGTCCTAAGACCAGCTTTTCACGTTCATCTGGCGTTTCGTTCTCGTATGCGATATCGGCCATCCTCTGCAGTTCGCGAACGTATGTGCGTATGGTTTCCGCCGGATATTGGTAACGTGCATGGAATGCCCTGCGTAGGGGCGCAGGTAGACCGGGGCGGGCTAATAATCGGCGCATGGCGGAAAAAGTCTCGGTTGTAACTTCTTTCTCCAAAAGTTTACTGTCTGCAACGATATCAAAGGCCTCTCCCGAGAGCAGGCCGGCGAGCACAGCTGCCTGTTGGTTGGATGGGAAATGACGCAGATAAAACTGGACTTGCTTTTCCCATCTGGGGTACAGCATCCCCAGGGTAAAACGTTCTGGCGGCGGGATAGATGGCATGCTGGTTGAAGAAGTTGATGAAGTCGACATTTTCTGCAAAGTCCGTGATAACATATCGAGCGAAGCGGCGAGCTTTGTCGTCGGATCATTAGCGTCAAAATTAGTTTCGTCATCGGCTTTGTCGGTTGTCTTCGGCATTATCTTCATTAGACCAGTGATACAGGATTCCTGATGAACGTGCCTCGGCAGGGTCGCCAATATTGTAGTATACAAGCTTGGGAGAACTCCGGAGATTGGAACTGGAGATTTATTAAGCAACACGTAGCAAACTACAATAGAGGAAATAATGTTATAAAAAAGGAAGATAAACGTTACAGTCAATCTTCTTCTGCTTGCACTTCTTCCGTTAAAGCACACGACCAGGTTCCTGCAAGGCAAATGAAAGCGCAGCGTAAACACCAGTTCAAAGTCAAGCAGCGCGCCACGACAGTTTCCGTGCAACACTACACTGTGCTAGCACTTGGCCTGGTTAATCGAGAAATGGTTCTGATTGTGTGCACTGTTGCTGGTTGTAGAGACACTGGGACATTGCTGCGTTTCATTGTAGGATATTTTCTCTTCCCTGGAAAATCTGTTCGAAATACTGCAAAAGTCGGCTCCCTTGCTGTGCCGCGAAACCGGTTTCTTGAGAAGTTGGAACTTGCTTGTAATCTTGAAGTGCGTTTGCATATGAATTTGTGTGCGTTTTGACAAGGAGGAATTTTGTGAGCAAAATTTCTCGGAGACTGCCTTTTATCTTCGTTCCAAGACGTAGTCGGGGACTTCTCAGAATCTGTTGTATCCTCGGAGGTTCGACCTAGCAGCTACTTAGATTCCGTCACGCGAGTCAAACGACAACCTACCGGAGGAGAAGTGTATTTGCGAGACAAGGAACAGGCCGACGTGGGTAGGAAAACACACCGGCATAGTCCAAATCACTGCTGCATGCAAGTTTGAATGTATCGATCTCAAAGAACCACAGGACGTGTGAGTGGTCGGAAACAAGGGATATTAACAAATGTTCTGCAACACAGAAACAACACTAGTCTGCTTCTAACTGAAAGTGTTGTGATAAAAGGCACAAGGTTACTTAAGGAAATTGTACACGTACCTTCCTCGGAGCAGGTCGTTCGAGGCCTAACACCGCTTACGATGCCGGTATTGCAATGAACAATGAACAATGAATTTATACGGGTTAAGAAGCGTTGCTTTACAAGCCCCGTTGGATAGTTGGTGAGAATATCAACATAACAATTATGATGATAAGGATAGTAAAATAGTTAATACTTTAAATATGAAAATGAGGACTTATCGTTTGCTTCGCTGCAGTCCTGCGATCCACTTAGATTCACAACACCCACAGTTAACAACAAATAATTCCAGGGTAACCTCCAGGTGTAGGATGGAGACATAGTGTTAAGTAACAAAGTGTAAGTGGATGAGTGCATCGTCCAACCGTCTTTTAAATATTGTTAGTGTCGGTGCAGAGACGACCGATTCTGGGAGAGCATTCCATGGGTGACAGACACGGATGGAAAAGAAATTTCTGCGACACTCCAGACGACTGTATTGTTCTGCGAGTTTTAATGAGTGGCCCCTCAGGTTTGTATTGCTGCTGAGTTGCAGTAAAGGGCGGCAAACATGATGTGGGTCTCGCAGAATCAAATATGCCATAATCAGGTCGCCTCGTAGCCTGCGATAGCTGCCACTGAACAATCCCAGTCGTCGCAGCCTCTCCTGGTAGGACCGATTGCGCATTCCAATGACGTTCTTAGATGCCCGGCGTTGTGGCTGCTCCAGTGCATTAAGATCGTGTTCCAGCCATGGATGCCAGGCTTGAATTGCATATTCGACATGGGGGCGAACATACGCACTGAGTATTTCTCGAAATATGGAGCTGTTTATTTGTCCAAACGCCCGCCGCAATATCACGACGTGTTGGTTGCCGGTCTTCGAGGCCTTTTCGGATTGCTTGGAGCAACCCAAGTCATCTTGAACCAGGACACCCAAGTCACTTTCGAGAGTTGATTGTTGCAGTACATCCGTTCCGAGTCGGTATGAGTAGCTGCCCTGATGTCGGATGGAAAGCACCTTGCATTTACTGACGTTGAAATGCAATAAGTTTTGGATCGACCATTGATACACTGTAGCTAAGTCACTTTAGAGCACATGTTGGTCGGCGTTCGCCTGGATCCTGCGCCAGATCTTGATATCGTCGGCAAACATTAGGAAGTTTGAAGCGATTCCCTGTGCAAGGTCATTAATGAACACCAAAAACAAACGTGGACCTAGAACCGAGCCTCGCGGCACACCACACTCGACTTGTATGGGGTCCGATAAAGAGCTCCGAACTCTGATCACTAATTGCCGTTAAAGTAGAAAGTTGGCGATCCAGCTTAAAAGAGGGTCGCCGATCCCGTAATGCTGCAGCTTGGATAGTAGTATCCGATGGTCTAGACGATCGAAAGCCTTGGAAAAATCCAGGTAGATCACATCAACACCTTCTCCAGCGTCGCCTGCCTCGGTCCAACTACTGCGTGCAATTAGTAAATTAGTTGTACATGACCGCTCTCGACGGAAACCGTGCTGTTCAGGAGTGATGAGGTTGCAGTTTTCCAGATGGCACAACAGTGCATCGGCAACTATGGATTCCATGACTTTGGAGAGTATAGGAAGAAGGGTTACTGGGCGGTAGTTGGAAGGATCAGTTCTGCTTCCACCTTTGTGAATCGGGCTTATTATTCCAAGCTTCCACATGGCGGGAACTTGGTTCTGGTCTAAGCAGTGCTGGAAAAACTGAGCTAAATGTCCTGCCAGTTGGTTTGCTGCTGCTCCCAATGCCTCAGGGCGAATGGCGTCGACACCCGGCGAGCTGTGTTTGCGTAGAGAAGTCAGCTTTTGCAATACAGCTTCTGCGGTAAAATTGATGTGGGTTAGTCCTGGCGAGCAGAAGACAAAGCTCGGTAGATCGCTTGGTGTTAAGACTCCTTGAAACTTTGGGGGCGTATTGCATCTGCAGCGCGTTTGCAGCTTCCATAGACGTTCTTGTTGGGCCATCATCCGTCTTGAGTGGAGGAAATCCTTGCCTCACTTTTCGTAGGCTATTAACGTGCTTGTACAGCAGTTTGTGGTTAGCACTGAAGGTTTTTGCGATGTTCTGCTGATAGGCGACTTTGTCTTCTCTTAACAGTTGAGTGCAGTGGTTACGTTGGGCTACGTAGTTGTCCCAAGTTTCTGGTGCTGGAGCTTCTCTGTACACTCGCCATGCTGCGTTGCGTACTGTCATCCATTTTCGGGTTCTGCTCCTAACGAAAGAAGCTGATTTGTACTTATTGCAAGCTTTTATCTCTGAAGCCTGTGCAACCAGCTGACTGAATGTGTTGACGAACTCGAGCAGATCTTTCTTGCGACTCAGCGTCAGGCACATTCGGCGCTGATCTGCTTGAGCTTACGCTCCAAGTATCTTTGCACCAGTTCATTGACCTCCCCACTAAGTACATGGACGCCAAAGTACCGTCTATCTTAGACCTTGTATTTGCTAAATCACTCGATTTTGTTGGTGACATTACTTAATGACCTCCACTGGGTTCCAGTGATCACGTTTGTTTGTACTTCAGTTACACTCTGTCTAGACGCTTCCAAAGTACTGTTTAGTCTCTCCCGAACATATGACACGCAGACTATCCATCCATGAGAGTCAAGGCTTTGGGTTTGTATTGTGAGATCTCAGACGACGATACTGTCGACGTTGCCTGAGATAAATTTAAGTCCTACCTCACAGAGGTCTCTGCTCCCTTCATCCTAGTTAGAAAAAGAAAGGAGGCCCGAGCACAGCCGCCCTGGATAGATCCCATTGGTAGGCATCTGCTCACAAAGAGGTCTAGATGTTGGCGGACTTACCGTGATGCTCTGTCCACCGATACATATGACAAGTACCGTAAGGCCAGAAATAGGTTTAAGCAACACCCAAGGGGTGCTCGGCTAAATTTCGAGAAAAGGTTAGCGGACGAAGCTTCAGAGAATCCAAAAAGATTCTTCGCTTATGTCAAAAGGCGCTGCGGTTCGAACATGTCAATTCCAGTATTGATGCGTGATGACGGTACTCATGTGCATACGGACAATGACAAGATCTGCGTACTCAGTGGGTAATATGCGACAACGTTTGTAAGGGAAACCCCTTTGACAGGCGTTGAGCTGGTTTGCAGGACTCCAGAGGGTTCCGAACTATCTGAATTTATTGTAGCGGAGACGGAAGTTCGTAGGCTGTTACAAGGGCTGAACCCTTGTAAGGCCTCTGAGCCTTATTTAATTCACCCGAAACTGTTGCATGAGTTGGCTGCAGAACTAAGTGGACCGCTCGTTATTGTGTTACAGAAATCGCTTGTCAGCTGTGCATTGCCTTCCGAATGGAAAGAAGCTGTCATCTGTCCCATCTTCAAAAATGGGAACAGGGGTCTGCATGCAAATTATAGGCCAGTTAGTCTGACGAGTGTAATAATCAAACTCCTCGAGAAACTGGTGAGAGATTCATTGGAAAGTCATCTGAGTAGATTTAATCCACTTACCCATGTACAACACGGATTCTGGAAGGGATTTTCGTGTCTGAGGAATCTACTGGTGGCTCGCGAAAGATGGGCGGATGCAGTGGATAACGGCCACGCGCTGGACGTGCTTTTCGATGACTTTTCGAAGGTATTTGACAAGATACCCCATTTGAGGCTCGCGGAAAGGCTGTCCTCCTACCAAGTATCTGGCCGCGCCCTTTATTGGGTGACTGCCTTCTTTCACACAAAGAGGGTGGCATGTACTCCAACCTGGAAGCCTAGAGAGACCAACAACGCGCAAGTTAGGCATCAGCGACGATGATTGTGTAAGTGTTAGCTTCGTGTACAGCATGCACGAAATCACAGGATTTCGTCTCTCCTCAAAGCTGCGTGACGTTCTACTGGGAAATTTACATTATTGCCTGTCAGAAAGACGGGAGAGAATCGATAACATACACTATCGGTACAACCACGTGCACAAACTCATGATTGATGTGCGAAATGCACTAGAACAAATTGTAATGTATCGTATCCATCCGTCAGCACTAATTCACCATTGATGGTAGCTCATGACATGGACAGAGGAAGCTGCAACATTTATGCTTTAAGTGCAGCCTTCCTAGGGTTTTTCCAATTTGCATACTTGATCTAATACCGCTTGGTGGTGTACTCCGTGCTGTGCCATTGGGTGCGCTGCGTTGTTCTCGTACGCCGTTTACTCCTTTAGCGTACAATGTTGGTCAGTATCTTTGTTCTGACAGAGTTCGGCTTGATGACGAACAGGTGGAGCGATATGGCGTCTGCTGAAAGTCAAAAATGCGCTTTATGCACCCATGAAGAGCGCATAACCAGCTACACCAAGCACGCCGAAGACATAAATCATACGAAAAATAGTCTACCAAGTGAATATAGTGTGCCAGCAATTTGAAAACGTGACAGACGTGATATAATCCATACAATTTGGCAATAAATTTTTGTTTGACTACATGTTGGTTTCTCAGAAAATGTGACAAATAGGGAACGACAGACGTACCGTAGCCACGTGTGCGAGCATACACGGTTTGAAATGTTTGTCTGATCGAAGAAGTCGCGATATATTCCAACAACGCACTATGGAGAGGGTGATTAACGTCAGTGAGTATTTTAGACGCTTGTTTTGCTAGGCAGTAAAGGTGGTTAAGCGCAATAATGTCAGTAAAATATAACATTGAAATTCCGCTACATCGGGCGAGACGTTTTAGTGACACGATGATCACTGAATGGCCCGTTTAATAGTCCAGGAAATATCACGGGTAAGCGAAAGGTCCAGTGCGGTAATACGCGGTCTCTGATAAACCGTAAACGCAAACCACGAGGCCCAGATGATGACCTAAGTCGAGAGGTATAGAACATACTCTTTCGACTTTAGTAACTATTTTGTTTATGCAATTGGACCACGCAAGATCCCGACCTAGCGTAACTCCGAGATATTTTACTAATGTACAAGAGTTCAGACTGACCCTCCCAAAACTAAGATGCGCAGTGTGTGTGTCTGTGAGGAGCTACAGATAACAATTTTCTTTTGATAACGAAACAGTAATATCTTTACAGTTTGATACTTTGGGTGAAAGACAGCGGGATTTGGACACCGCTGTGAGTGCGTCCACGAAGCATTGCAAGTTGGCCAATGAATCAGTGGTATGATGATGTACCTCAATCATCACGTCATCAGCATAGTTCAGGAGGATAGCTTCCTTTGGAGCGGGAATCGAGTTAATGTAGGTGGAAAATAAGAATGGGGAAAATTAGCTCCATAAATTGGTCGGGAGTGAGGAATGGCTTTCTCGCTTAATCCTGGTAAATTGCGTATGGTTGGTAAAGTAGTCTGTAAGGAAAGATACTACTGAAGCTTGAACTTTGGAAATGAGCAGATCGTGTAAAAGCAGCTCAAGTTTTTCATTACAGCAAACACTGATGTAATCTAGGAAGCAGATCCGCGTGGGTTTGTTTTTTCTATCGAGTAATGCATCCAAAATTGACCTTGAGCTGTGGTGGGCGAACTGAAAAGAACTACTTTAGTGGGTTTGGATACGCATCCTTTCAAGAATAATTTGTTCACATGTCTTCAAAGCCGCCAACAAATAAGCACTGGGCCGGTACTTACAGGTTCCATTTTTGGTACAGGTGTGATGCGGACGCTTAGGCAGCAGTTCGTTATATTGTGTTGATGTGGGCACATGGTGAACAGTTAACATAAATGCTGTGCTAAGACAGTTGCCCGTTCTTGATGACTATAGGTGATATTCTGTCCAGACGGCGCGCTTTCCATGACTGTGTCCGTATTATTCCCATGTGAACTGCTGCAATATCTCTGAGGGTGAAAGTTTCGGGGAGAGTTTTAATGGTAGAGCTCGTGGGTGTAATGCTGGATCAATTATCTGACCACAAAGTTGCTTTTTAATTCCTCCACATTGAGAAATGTGTGCGTGAGGTTTCGGAGAACACCAATCAGGTTCTTAATTATTTTCCAAATTGCTTGACAATTATTCTTCGCAAGGATAGTTTGATCATAAATATGTTCGAAACGGCACATCTCATATTTTAA
This sequence comes from Dicrocoelium dendriticum, assembly GCA_944474145.2. NCBI lineage: Eukaryota > Metazoa > Platyhelminthes > Trematoda > Plagiorchiida > Dicrocoeliidae > Dicrocoelium > Dicrocoelium dendriticum. Next base: position 691,958 of record OX104067.1, on the reverse strand, counting down.
ATCATACGTCTTCGCGCCTGCGTAGTCTCTTAAAACAATGAGATGAAAACCTATCAGCGCGGATGAAAATCATTTCCAAAGTAAATAACTCTCGAAACCGAATATCTTATGCTTAGTTAACTGGTCACTATACTTGCGTACATCTAAGTTGTAAAATAGAATGCAGTCTGTAGAGGTAATAGCTTCGCGTATTAGTTCGATGTCGAGTGGAACACATGGTCTTTGTGTTTGCTTGCAAACCTCGCATTGAATAAAATGCTTATCATTCATTTTGCTATGAAGTATAGGAGATAACTTTATGATGGCATGATCTGAGCTTTCCAGTGGTACCTCGTTAGAAACAGAAAAATTTTTTAAGCACTCTACAGACACTAAGTCTAGGGTTGTTTGTAACCTCGTTGCAGATCGCACGATGTTATTCAGTTCAAGATTGGTAATAAAACTAGTGTCAAGTTTATTGAAGTCACCAATAAAAAGTAATAAAGAATAAACTAAATGTTCGATGCCAGTGGTTGCGGAATCGCCAAATAGGTTTTCAGCCTCAGATACAGGACTGCTGAGAGAAATGTATACGTCGTCAAATAGAATCGAAAGATAGCAGTTTAAGTATTGAGGCATGTATTTAACCGACAAACAGCAAATGACGAAAAATAATTTTTTCCGGCTTGCACCAGGAAGAATTTCTGTGTGGGATAATGCCACCGACAAGGTGTCTGTGTGTATATGGGCGATTAACGCGATGCGATGTAAATCCGTCAATTGACACAAACGTATGTTCCACGTTATGGTGCAGCCAGATTTCTTATGGCACAAAGACCACAAGCTGGGAGTATTCACGACAGCTTGTTATACTTGTAAAGTCTTCAAATTTGCCCACAAACGAACGGATGTTGGCACTGAGCTAATAAGGCATGATTATACGACTGGGGATTTTCCTCAGAAGTGAAACCCGCCATCCTGCGCAGTGCATTCTTGTGGAACTACTGTGTCTTCTTTTGATTCTTTTTCAATTGTTCCGGACAGACTGACCAGGAAATAATGCTAGGTTCATGTTTGTGGGGAAGTGCAGATAATTTAGAATGACCCGAACATAGGTGAACATGACGCGTTTCACACAAAGAAAAACTGAGGGGGTAGCAAAACGATGAATTTGCACGTGTGTGTTGATAGATCCGCAGGACAGGAATCACAAAGTACGGCCGAATTCTAATGCCCTGCCTTACAAGCGTGGTGGACTCATTAACTCACCGCTTCACGAATGCCATTCATCTTGAGATTATCACAACCTATTGAATGTTAGCGCACTACATACTGATGAGGCGGTTGTGAGATAGATGGTTCGGGTGGCCAAACTACTCCATCATCCATCAGTAGTGGTATTTCCGAGCTCAGCGACCACAACCTCTGCTTTTTACTACCAACCTCAGTGTCAACAATACGATACGTTTAGACTGTCAACCGGAATAGGAATATTCTTTCAATTCGCTTTAGTGTTTGCACTGCTACAGCATCAAAGGAATATTCCATCAGTTTTCACTGATCTAATGAAGGTGTGGTGATTCACAAGTTGATTAATACCCGGCTTCAGTCGCATTGCTCGGTGAATCCGCTGCCAGCGTCTGTGATTGCTTCCGCCATTCCGGTGCCATGTGCTTGATCGCGTCGTCATGACGGTGGTTTCAGAGGGAGGAGAAAGGTGTTTAGAGTGCCTTAGTCCGACTATGGTCATTAGGTAATCAGCATGGCGTTGAGTTATTGCTGTTTTCCAATAACAACCCTGGTGACAGCTAATGCGATTGGGCTCAACTGCTGTTTTGCGGCTTCGCTCCGTCTAACCTGGACAGCTACTGGCTCAAAGATGCGCACGCTGAAGTCAAAAGCAAGCACATCGAATTCAGACTCCACCTCACAGGGTGTTTAATAAAATAATGATTAACTGACAGTTACACACAGCGATGAATCGGTTGGGGCATGTGCTTGCAGTTATAGAATAATGGTAATCGACGTAATCCTGGGTCGTCACTGAGCTGTATGCTTCCCTCTTTCGCGCCCGCTTTGCAATGAGAGCCGAGTTTCGCTGTGCTTTTTATTTTCGACATTATAAATGGCAACGAGACTGTCGCGTAGGTATAGTATTCGAGCAATTCATGTTTGCTCTTGGTTTAGCGTGCCTGCAACGGGTATGTCGCACAAGCAAATACTTTTCTTCGCTATGGGACGTGTCGGTATTCTTCAATAAAAGAAGCGAGGACAGATATATATTCAAAACTAGCTGATACTACCAGGATGGAGGACCAAAAGTCATTTATTCTGTCTCTGATATCATAACCCATCTTCATGACGAAACATTGGTCAACAGCAGTGATCCTGTGCAGATTGAACGCAACCCGTTTGTGTGTGTATGTACATTTTTGAGCCCGTGACATATTATGAACTGCAAGAGTACCTTGGGTATCGGGATGAAATTGCTTTACTCTCCAGTATAACTAGTCACCTTCGCAACCGGTCACTTTGGTGAGCGATGCCGGTCAATCTCAGAGACATGATTCCGAGGGAGTAAACCGATCTTCAGTGATTTTCTGTATTTTTAGCAGAAGCGTGGCTGAGAATAATTTTGATCTAACCGGGTGAGAACATCTTCGGTCTCTCTGGCACTCCACTCTCAGGTTAGAGTCAGCAACACCTCCACACCTGCGCATGAAATGCACTGTTTGCAGGGGTGTTTGTGATGGATGAACAGCGACACCCACGGAGCGCGGTGTTTGTAGTGTAGAGGGTTACCTCAAAGCGTTTGAATGTTGCTGTTATATTGCCTACCTAATTTCCTTACTTTGCAGTTCTGAATGGTTTGATAGCATCTCCAACCGAAATCATATTCTTACATTATTCACCATCTTGCAGCACTTATCAGTCTCATGAGCGAGCAATTTTTATACTTGAAACAAAAGTAACAGAAAGAATAGCTCAGCGTCGCCATCACAGACGGAATCTAGATGGCATTATCAGATATGACTTTTAAATGATAGCAATCAAGCGCTTTTAAAATCATCCATGAAGTTAACAAGAATGTCGGTCTCACATGCTTAATTATGATCGACCGAAGGGAATTTCCGGTTCATTTGGGTGCTTGTGTGCCAGAAGTCGACATGTTCCGATTAATACTTACATTTTAATGGCGTCGATCACGGGCTTGCACTTATGAAGACTGTTCAATTTTGTTGGACATATTTCTACCAGCGATTGTCCGCTTTTGGAAGTAAAAACTTATCACTAGAACACACATGAAGGACGGATAGCCACGATGTTTCCCGAGAGGCAAGATCAAGTAAATCCGATGAAGTAAACGGTTGTAATAGCTTCTAAACAACGCCTCTACATTGAGCCCCATTCAGGAATAACACCGCCAAAAGGAGGACAACGAAGCGCTAGAACTCTACTACTCAGCGACCTCATTAGCAGCGCAAGCTGCGGTAATAAACAGAACCCGAGCACTATTGGTACCTTTAATGAAGGAAGAACAACCCACTGGAGCTAAATCACACTGTGTTCTCCAGTTTACGTAAGTGCAGATTTAATTTCACAGCTTGATTGACGTGGTCGTGAACTGCATGATGAAGGAACGCTTGCCAAACCGGGGTCAACGCGAGGTCAGTTGACTTCTATCCATGCTGACGTAACCTGATCGTGATAACAGAAGGAAACGCGTCACCGGTTTAATTACACCTCGTCATCCCACATCTGTTTGCGTCACATCAGGTCACGTTTGACGTGGGTTTATCTCGGCTCTAGCGATAAACCGGAGTGAACGGGCGTCGCGCTTACAAGACAATGCGTTGTCAACCTGCATTTGCGGTGATCGGGGGACTGTTGGCAACGCCACCCACTGTGTGTGCGAACGCCTTGGTAACATCATGTGATCTGATAAGATACATCCTACTGTAATAGTACGGAACAGACAATGCGAAATACTTGTAACCACCATGGTCGGTCTTCTAGCCACGATATTAGGATTTCCCAGGAGTGCTAACTGTTTTTGGAAAATATGGCTGGCGCTAAAGTTACTCTTATTCATTTGTAGACAAAGTGAAGACAATCTGCTGGGTTCCTGGAACAAAGTTTCAGATATCGTAGGATAGATCGGACCATTTAAGAATACAAGAATCCCAAAAATGCTCAGCTAGCTTCTTTGTTTGAGGTTCTCATAGACCGACACATCTGTGCAGCAGCTGTTGTTGCCGACTTTCGGGCGAACTCTAGAAATCTTTATTTCCATACATTTCGAGTACGTTAATGGCGCCGAACTAGCCATCGGAGGATCAAAAACGAAGAGTTGCTAGCGAACGAATGATCGGTTAGTTAGAAAAATGAAGTTGCTTTCAGCGTGAATCAATCTGTATCGATACCTTAAGGAAGTGCACTACGATTGCTGACTTTCTCTAGTCACTTGCTTGCGTTCATTGGCTTGTGCTCATCATTCTTTCGCAGCTGTTTAGATCATTTCTACCTCGACGGGAACAAAGTAACACTTTGCGCATGATGTTTCAACCCAACTCCGCTCTGTTCTTCTTGTTCAAGTGAACGCGGTCAGCTTACGCCGGCTGCGCTGACTCGTTTTCCACCTGTTGTTTCCGTCTGTTCTGTTCGATCGGGTGATCAGTGTCATCGCACCATACGCCGCCCGTACCGAGTTAGGATCGAGCAACGGTCACTCAGTTATTTTTATCCAGGACCCAATTCCTACTATGCGCTCGGCTCGTGTAAGTAAATGAATAAATAAATATTTAATTCCCGAATTCATCGAGGCACACCAACTCAGGCATGATCAAAATTTAAACATAATTATGTTGCGCAGCAGATAAGTTACAATGCACGTAAATGGCTGTGGCCAAAAGTTGTACAACTTGCAGTAACGGAAGAAGTACTCATAAGGAGCAAAATCGTCAGCGTGCTGACGATGAACTGGATTCATGTGTACGTCGAGTAAACAGGAAAAACATAGTAGGTGAAGTGATGTCGGTATGTGAAGACTGAGAGTATCTTACTGTAAGTGACAATTAAATATTGAAAAAAATTTTCTGCTCACTACGTCAGGGTGTAATTATGAGCTGTGACTTTACTCAGTGCCGATTCACATCCGCCACGTCGCAGCGTTGATAAACGGACTTTTGTGGCTTTGTATAGGGAGAACGCTTGTCAGATGAAAACCCACCACGTCCTGGAACACTGTCCTCGATTGTTTTGAACGGTCAAGTACAAGTTGTAAAGTCTCTAATCAACCATTTGTTCACTCAGATATTCGAAGTCGAATGACTCCTGTGTTGGCTGATCAGGTAGCTCAGTCAGGGTCCGTCATAGACGTTGAGGCCAGTAGAGTACGATGAATAATTGTGCGGGTAAGTGAAATTTCCAGAGTATCTGGGGTCTCCCATTCTCTGCTTTGGTATACTTGCTGAAGTGTGAGAAATTCGTGTCCAGCTATGTCCACTGGATATCACTCATTTAGATGTTGAATGCTGTTGGTTGGTTTTGATATAAAGCCATGGTCCAGGTAATTCCTTGTTGGATATTTCCTCGCATTTCACATGGAGGCAGTTCCTCAGTCCAATCCCAGATCTCGGTGAAGTTCCCGACCTCGGAGAAAAGGGAAAGAGAGGAACAGTCCAATCAATTTGCGCTTGCGAGATAGACTGGTTTCCACTCGACCGGTTGCGAGTTTGTTTCGCTCACCTTGCCTGCCAGCTACCAACACAGATGGTATTTGAGTGTGTTAACTTCTGGGGTGGGTTACCGCAAACGGTGCGCTTCAAGCTCACCTTCGGCTTTGTTCATTCCAACTCCGTGCATGGAGAATACATAAAAATGCACAATGATTGCCTCGCCGTTGTGATAAGCGTTGAATACTAGGCCGGGGGATCCACTGGTGAAGGTATCTATTCTTTGTTTTTGTATCCGGGGTTGGAGCTGTAATTCCGGTTATCTCTACCAGAAAAATCCTGTCAAGTGGCGACGCTATGTTAGATTGTGGCTGAGTGTACGCAAGTAGCTTCATTTTTACCAACAGAGAACGTTAGCTTGGGTTCCTTTTTCTATGGTACTTTGTCTATAACAGTACATCTCTAATTCCTTGCATCCAGGCTGGCAAAACCCTGTACTTGGCAATATAACAATGAGCAACGGAAATGTCATAGATTTTGTGGATTCACGAACATGGTAGGAACCCCTATCCGTCTGGACTCTAAACTCACCCCTACCACCACCCAGGGTTGAACTGTGCCTCGCGTTGTTGAGCAACAAATTGTTCACATATTTATATATTTAGCTATCTACTATAAAGACAGCAGTATTCAACTAGCAAAATCCATTTTTGTACTCGCCTGTCACGGCACTACACTCTGCAACAAGTAGAAAATCTTTCTAGTGGAGCAATGTTTTATCATGCGCAAAAATCAAGTAGTTGGACAAGTCCCGTTAGATGCCTAGTGTGAAAACTGTGGTATGAAAAATTACCGGTAAAAAACGTGCATATTATTTGACACCAAGATTCTTGCACTAGCACAGACGTGAATATTCCGGCATGGAGATTAAAAGCAGTCCGATACAGTCGACTGTTCGTTCTGCCCCAACGACATCACTTGATGGCCACGGACTATATCATGCAGTGTAAAAGTACCAGTGTGTCGTCAAGTTGTCTTTTGCAAAGCGATAAGGATGACGGATAAATTGCACGCACCGGACGGGAGTTGAAGCTGTGCTGCGTGGCTTGTCTGAACTGATGGCCCTCAAAGATGTGTCTTGTCTGGAGTTCAGTGGATAACAACAAGTCTACTTGGGGTTTATAAGGTCTAAAATACTATTATTATGCTGCCCGTAGAAGCCGATATTGTCCGCTTTGCAGTGTTTTTAGGTTAATTTGGTGGAGAAGGTGGGACAAGCACTTCAGGTTCTTCGTTGCTCTTCGTTGTGTAGTCTCGAGGACTGCGAGAGTACGCTTCTGTCAGGCTTATATGGTTTATTCCACTTATAGCCTCACAAATGCGTTAAGCGTATGCAGATAAATCGAGTTAACGAAATTTGCTTAAACCGTTTGTCAGATGCCAAGGTACTGATCTACTTTCTTCTACGCTTTTCCAAGTCTGCCTTTCACTTACACTCCGGAATCCCTCCCAGAGATTCCATTCCTTGCTACCTTCCTCCACAATCGGGATATCAGTGAGTACCATGACGAATCAAATATAGTTCCTTTGCTAGATTACTTAGTTTATTCAGTCAAGCACCACAAAACTTCGTGCGGCTCAGCTACCCCATAACAAACAATCCACAGGCGCAGCAACGAAGGAAGCCGTCTCACACACCCTTTAATCCCAACTGGGTACGCCTTCTCCAATCTGTCGATGTTACTGATCGTTCTCTTCTAACTTTAATAAATAAATAAATAAAACTTTCATTCCTCGACGGTGCGAGACACAGACTAACCTATTGTTCTGATTAACATCTACCATGTGATGGCATAATAAATTTAGTTTTACGTGTTTTGTACAAAGGTTCCCATATAGCTATTTGAGGTGAGTATCATTTTAAGCAGCAGAGAGTATGAAACTTCGGACAATAACAAACGGAGATTGCGCTTAAAGTTCAAGCAAAGTAATACGTTTATCCATGGAACTATCCCCAGGGGATCTGCTTCCATGCAGGGTATTCCCTAGATGGGTTCCAGTCGCACTTCCATGCTCCAATTGACTCTGTGCCGGTGTGGCAAAATGGGGATTAAGCCATCAGCTGGGTATCAATGGTTTTTTCATAAGGGTTATTTTGTGCATACATTATGGGCGGTGATGCCTTAGCCCATTCCTTATTGCTGATCAAGCAAGCATTGCACTTTCTTATTCTAAGCCAGCGAGTCAGTAGCAATATGATTTGCAGGTAGAATTTGCTATGTTTGGAAGCTGTAATCCGCCACCTTAAGAGATCAGCCCAGTCATGGCCAACAATGAAACAGGGAAGAATATAAAGTATGAGGAAATAAAAATCATACTAAAGAATGAAAGCTTTTGACGATGGGCCATGCACAATTTGATGGTCAATCTTGGCGAGTGACGACGATGGTACAGAGGCTTCAGCTTGAAAGACGTAGTGGATCTTGGAACCAGTGCATCACAAGATAAGACAGAATTGGTTAGACAGGGTGATTGGAGTATCATTTATAGGTACACATTCAAGAATGCAACCATTTGTAAGTAGCATGATTATATTGAGACAATTAGGGGATATGGCGGATTTCAAGTATATCCAGGACCTTTCTCATACAAATTATGTCGAATCATATTTTGGCAAATTCTTGACCAGATATTGGAGACAGTCAGGTGACCATTAATCATTCGTTTGAATTGCGCATAGATAGTGCAGTTTCCAATACTTGAAGGAAGTTTGTTTCATATTAACGCATGTTTTTACAGAGGAAATACTTAAGCGGATCTCGGTTTGACACTTTTGTATTTGCGAAATGCGCTCGCTGCTTCTTAGTTCATACCGCATCCAAGTCAGAAACTCGGGTTGTGGCTGAGCAGTGATGCTTAATCCGAATGGTAAGCGGTATAGAAGGCACAGATTAAGTTTGGGTCTGCGCAGGCATAGCTGCTCTAGTTTTGGAGTCTAGCAACGCCCATGTTATGTCAGAAATTTTGGCATTTTCAAGTCCTTTTTGTGTATGATCATGGAATGTTTTCTAGTGCTGTGATGTCCACTTTTCGCAGATTACCGTATACTATCCTACATTGAGTAGTAGGGGAATACATATTTTAAACGCTTGAAGCCTGGAATCCATCAAGACAAAAGTTCCGCTAATGTAGGCGATCGCTTTTTTGGCAAAAGCCTACAAGAATATACTTTGCTCTAACAAATTAAATGAGGCAGAATGTCTTGGACGAAGGTCTCGGACTGCGCCACTCACAGGAATAGGGGAGTCGTTTAAGGTTAGAATGTTCAGAGAAGGGCCACAGCGTTGACACAATAGACTACACTTGTCAGTTGCAAAGTGTGACTTCACCAGTTAATCCAGTTCTCCATTGCGGACAAGTCAGACTGAATACAGGCGAAATTAGGACTACGTTGCCCAGAGGCGGAACCATACACAATTGTAACATCATGAAGGAAGAGAAGTGGCTTCCCGTACACGATTTCATCAAGCAGAGCGTTGAAATAGTTTAAGAATAAAAGCGGGTCTAATATGTTACCTTGAATTGCTCCAGTAGAGATTGTGGTGGCTTCAGATGCATGGTTACCAATTATGACTAATCGCTTTCTACCCTTAAGGTAGGAGGACAACCACTATAGTAGCGCATTTGTGATACCACAGGGCATATGCTTCCGCATTAATAAGTTGTGTGGGACACGGTCGAAAGTCTTTTGAATATCAAGAAATATTACAACGATGACACATCCGGCGTCTCTTGATCTAGTCACATAGTTAAGGTAATTTAACTGACAGGTAGTGCATGACCTACCTTTCAAAAAGCCGTGCTGATGTTTATTGATAATGCTCATGGAATACAAATATTCTATTATGGATACTTTAACTAAACTATTCATTATTCTGGAGATAATAGATGTGTGATGGATTGGGCGGTAATGTTTTACACCTTACACAGAATAATAAACAATGAAGCAGTGAATTTATACTGATTAGGAAACTTTGCTTTACGAGTCCTGCTTGTTAGTTGGTCTTGATATCAACATAACAGTAATGATAATAATGGTAATAAAACAGTTATTACTTAATTAGGAAAATAAAGACTTATCGTTTTCTCCTCCGTAGTCCTACAATCCGTTTAGATTCACAGCCCCAGCTTTGGTGTCGTGGTAGTATATTTGATTGTTTCCAGTGCAAAGGGTACTCTCCAATGAGCTTGGAAAGTGCATATTCATTAAGCGAAAACCAGGGTATATCTGGACCCCCGTGCTCGAGCAGAAATGTCGGAATGTTGTCGTAGCCCGGGAAGCATGATGGCCGAACTAATCTGACTCGGCGACATGTGTTACTAAGTGTGAATTCAACAGTTTGGAGTGTATTACTACCTCTGTGTATAAGCTTGAGTTGAGGATGCTCTCGCAATCGTGCTATAAGTAGACACGAAGTAATCATTGAAAATCGAACATATGATTGCGCGATCAGTTATGGCCGTTCCATCCGAGCTTACGATCGAGTTAATATAACGATTTTCTATTCTGCATACGGCCCAAATGTTTTGAGATGCAGTATAACATGCATGCATGACACGTGCAATTGCACCAATAGGCATGTCCGTTGTCCGGAAGGATCCAGCCAGCAAACGTGGTGGGGTAGCCCTTTATTTTCGTCACAACATGCAATGCGAACACATAAACGATCCGGAAACTAACGTACCTGACGCCATTTGGTGAAATTTCCGGCAAAGAGGGAACGATCTTGGCCTATTGGTTGTTGTTTACCTCCCATCATCGTCTACTCCTGAGATGGACTGCAATTGGACGGCTGCGTTGAGGCAAGTGACAAACAGGAAGTACAGTCACATTCTAGTCACCGGTGACTTCAACTTACATGCCCTCGAAGCCCGGGCCACACCAGGAGAGCAATTCAAAGCAGATTTGCAAGATCTAGTTTCAGACTTCCCGCTTTATGGCCACGTCACTACGCCCACCAGATTCAGGCGAATTGACAGGCCATCCATTTTGGACCGAATATTCACCAGTGAAGAATTGATGGTCGAGAGGGTGATAACCGATGCTCCTTTGGGCCGCAGTGATCATGCGACGTTATTGTTTCATTACATGTGCTATGCGGATTATCCTAAAGAGCATGCCGAGGAATATCATGTCGTAACCAACTATGACGACCTGTCCGACCTTATTGATGCAACCAGCTGGTCGTTCTTGGTTGAAGTAACCCCCGAGCTGGTCTGCGGTGAATTCGACAACATATTTACCAACCTTGTGGCACGGACATCTGTAACCAAACTCCACCGGCCTAAAAGGACGAAGTCTTTCTAAAGGAGCAGGATACGTAAGTGCATGGCATTAAGGGACTTGGCATGGCACACCTATATAGCCTCCCCGAACAACTTTACCTGGGATGTCTACACAGTACAAAGCATCACTGTGTCAAACTCGTCCGGAAGTATAAACTTAAGAACCAACAAGTTCTGGTGGAAATTTTGCTCCAATCCCAAACTGCCATACAGACATGTAAACAATTTGCGCAGTGTTAAGCGCGCTATTCCTGCTCCGCACACAGCATGCGGGTTAGCCCAAACCGCACAAGAGGCGGCCAACTTCCTTGGACAACAATTTGAACGTACCTCCCAAAGTGCGCAATCATCATACATCCTGCCTAAGCAGATACCGCCGCCATCAGAGCTTAATCACATATCGTTCACCTGCGCAGCTGTACTGAAGAGGCTGATGTCTCTGCGCGAATTCAGCTCCCCGGGTGCGGATGGCATTCGTTCGAAGGCGTCGAAAGTTGCTGCCATGAGTTTGGCAGGACCATTATCAATTTTCTTTCAACAATGTCTGAACGAGACGCACATCCCCACCATGTGGAAGCACGGAATCATCACGTCTATCTACAAAAGTGGTAGCCGTGCTGAACCAACAAATTATCACCCGATAACTCTACTTCCTGTGATCTCCAAGGTTATGGAGTCCATCGTAGCAGTCGCTTTAATGGGGTAACTGGAGAACAACAAATTTCTCGTTCCAAAGCAGCGTGGATTTCGCAAATATTGATCCTGTACAACTAATCTCTTGATTGCTCGTGCAAACTGGACGGAACCTGTGGACGCTGGTGTAGGAGTCAACCCGGCCTACTTGGATTTCTCAAAAGCATTCGACCGTATAGACCATCGCATTCTCCTCCACAAACTCCAGAAATATGGAATCGGCGATCCTGTTCTGGGCTGGATAGGAGACTTTCTCACTCAACGTCACCTGAATGTGAGGGTTCGAAGCAACCTATCAGAATCCATCGAAGTTCAGTGCGGAGTACCTCAAGGCTCGGGACTTGGACGCCGCCTGTTCCTGGTCTTCATAAATGATCTCGCGAGTGTGCTATCTTCTAACAGTTTGCCATTTGATGATGACCTAATGGTATGGCGCAGTATAGCTGCAGTGGAGGATCACACAGTGTTACAGGAGGACCTGGACAAAGCGTACACATGCTCCACCGAGAACATGCTGCATTTCAATGTCACCAAGTGCAAAGTTCTCAGTATACAGCACAAGAGTATGCACAACTACCGCATAGGACCACAAATTCTCCAGCGAGCTTCTCACGAGTGCGACATCGGCGTGGTAGTTCAAGACGACCTCGGTTGTTCGAGGCAGACTGAAAAGGCAGCTAAGAAAGCGAACCAGTACCTCGGCCTTCTTCGCAGAGCTTTCGGGAAGTTTGACCCTTCAGTCTTTCCAAAAATGCTTAGTACGTACGTGAGGCCGCATCGGAGTAAGCTATCCAAGCGTGGCGACCCTGGTTCAAGCACCATCTCACAGCGCTCGATTTTGCACAACGCAGGGAAACGAAAAGCGTCAGAGGTTTGACCAGCCTCCCATACCACTCAGGCTGAAGACCCTCAAAATATACAGTGGACGTTATCGGTGTCTAAGGGGCGATCTCATAATGGTGAACCAGATCCTGATAAACCCCAACCACCCATGCCATTCCCTTCTAATACTCAGTCAAAACACCCCGCTAAGAAGTCACCAGTTTAAGCTGGTCACACAATACAGCCATCTGGAATGTCGGCGAAACTATTTCTCCCTTCTAGTGTCACAGCCTTTGGACGCCCTTCCGGAACATGTAATTAATACACCCACCCTATCCCTTTTCAGAAAACGCCTTGACGATACTCTGTCACTTTTACACTACGTGCTATAGCTCATGACCACCAGCTGCTGGCACTAATGCACTACAGACAGGGGGTAGCATCACAACCCTACTCGAGAATGAGTCACTCCAATCCTCTTGCACGTAATTTGATAAACGCTACTACTATAGAAACTGGATTTCTGCATCCTCTGGACCCAAGCTAATTGCACACGAGTAAGCGTTGTCCTTGCTATTTTTTATTTTTCTCGCCTATGATGTGAACAATAATCACTCCCCTGTTGCGTTGTGTGCGTACATTCTCATTTCAAACTCCCTTTATACGACAGTGCAGTTACATCTGTAAGCGCCCGAACTGACGACTCCGTTATCCCTTTGCTATCATTTTGTCACGCTAAACACCCTACGGGACATTTCAAGCACCCGCTTTTTTACCCGTTATAAATCATTGTTCATTGTTAGCGCCCTTCAGTACGATTACCTCCTCGGGGCATACCATGTTGTGAAGATGATGATGATATAACGCTGTTAGCCTCCCGTTGTGGT
>OX104067.1:661327-678390 GCA_944474145.2 Dicrocoelium dendriticum | reverse complement strand
CACACGTCAGTAGTAATATTATTTGCATGGGTATACATTTTTATTTTGGAAGCTGTAATCTGTCACTACAAGTCATGACCAACAGTGAAATAAAGAAGGTAAAGTACGAGGAAGTATAAAACTTAAAAATGAATACAAACGCTTGCCGATAGGCCAATCACATTTGGATGGAAAATCTTGGCGAGTGACGACAATGGTACGGAGACATCTGCTTGAAAGGCGTAGTGCATCTACGAACCAGTGTGTCAAAGGAGAAAACAGAATTGATTAGATGGATTGATAGGAGTAAGATCGTTCTCAAATACATACTCAAGAATTTAACTATATGTAGGTAACCATATAATATTGAAACAAATAGAGGATATGGTGACTTTCATATGTATCCAGGACCTTTCTCATACAAATCATCTAGAGTCACCGTTTGGCTTAGTGATGACCAGATAGTTGCAACAGTTAAGTGAATATTATACAGGCATCTGAATTGCGGATAGGTAATGCAGTTTCCAATACTCGATTGAAGTTTGTTCCATATTAACGCATATTTTACGGAGAATGAATTTGAGCGGAGCTTTGTGCGAGACCTTGGTTTTTGCACTGTGCGCACGCCATTTCTTAGTTCATAGCGCATACAAGTCTGAAACTCGGGTAGTGGCTAAGCAGTGAAGCTTAACCCGAATAGTAAACGGTACAGAAGGCACAGATTAACTTTGAGTCTGCGTAGCCATAGCGGCTCCAGATTTAGCGCCTCGCAACGCTCACGGTATGTCATAATATTAGGCATGTTCAAAAACCTCTTTGTGAATGATTGTTGAATGTTTTCTAGTGCTATGATGTCCACTTTTCGCAGATTACCGTATACTATCCTACAGTACTCAAGCTTTGGCTTAACACATAATTTAAAGACTTGAAGCCTGGAATCCCTGGAAAAAAGAGTTCGACTTATGTAGGCGGTCACTTATCTGGCAGAAGTCTGCTAGAATATAACATGCTCTAGAAAATAAAAATGGAGAATATCTGAGACTAAGGTCTCGGACTGCGCCACACACAGGTATAGGGGTGTAGTTTAAGGTTAGGATTTTCAGAGAAGGTGCTCGGCCGTGGTACAATAGATTACTCTTGTCAGTGGCAAAATGCGACTTCCAGGAGTTATTCCAGTGCCCCAATGCGGACAAGCCAAACTGAATATAGGCTAAGTTAGGACTAGATTGCAGATAACAAAAAATAACAAATTTTTAAATGAAGACATTCTTAGATCCTCACAATTTCGTTCTGCTACTATTTCACGGTGTCCGTTTTCGCATTCAACATAGTTGGATGCTATTCAGTGGCGATTTGCAGTACAGCCTTAATAGAACTTGGTAAAACAAATGCGCAAGTTTAGTTGACGCACAACTGTGAAACCTTTACGGGTCCAATATTTGCGATTTGAAAATGCTTCGTTATTTCAAGCAACATTTCCTGTATTGTTAAGCGATGAACTCGGTTGGGGCCAGGGCGCAAGTTGCAGTAAAGCTCTGCGATTTCGATCACTGGGACCGCGTCGGAATTGGAGAGTTGTATACTACCCTCCACTGCTGAGATGGTACTGCTTTCTACTCACAAACTCTCGCTGTAATATCACCGAGGGATTATTACACTGTTCAATATGTTCGTTGAATGGAATTGTTCAAGCAAAGCAGACAGGAGTGAACTTGTCAGGCCCACTCCCTGCTCCTTTTTGTTGGAAAGATGGTTACCGTTGCCAGAAGGTATCCCGCAGTTAGCCGTCGCCGTTGCAGCGAAGGCAGCCGGGTCTCTGCGCTTTCAGCCGATGGAAGACGAGCAGTTATAGAGAATCTCCATATGACGACATGTTCATGGTATTTTACAGTAGTATTTTCCGGTTATTCGTTATCCATGTGGACCGACCTACTTGCTGAGAAAACAGATGAGGCAGCGAAATAAGTGCACGGTCAACTCGGGCTCTGAACTCTACCAGCTTCGGAGCACTGAAGAAATATTTCGGAAAGTCATATCATGTAAGACAACCGCGTATGGAAAAGAAATAGCGACGGTATTCCTACCGACTGTGCTTCTCTACCAGCTTGAGGTGGTGGCCTTTATATTGCTGTTGTGACTGAGCTCTAGTAAGTAGCGACGCGTGTGGTTGGGATCTCTCAAAATCTGCTACGTCAAAATGAGGTCCCCGGGCAATCGCCGATACTGTCCGATGAAGACCCCGAGCACTTGTAGCCTTCGCTCATACGTCAAGTTATACAGACCCTTAACACTTTTGGTTGCTTAGAGTTTGGTTATCTCCAAGGCGGTAAGATCTCTCCTCAGCCAATAGCTGCCAGACCTGTACCGCGCATTCCAAATGTGGCCGTATGTATGACACCGTTTCAGCTAGCTTCGTGCATCCAAGATCGACATGGACCAAAACTCGCAGACCGTTCTCGCCAGAAGCCTTTTGATCTCCTGGTTACCGATTTTGTAGGAGTACACAAAATTGTGCCCTAGGTGCATCACTCTACATTTTTTCTACCGTGAATGGAAGCATAACCAGGATTTATCACAGGTATACATTATCCAGATCAGCTTGAAGTATTGTGATGTTAGCTGGTGTCTTGATCGCCGTCCACACCGTGCTATCATCGGGATAAAGCTGGCAGTTCGAGCTCAGTAGGCGTGCGATACGAGTAATTTTCGTTGAAAAAGATATTGATCCCAGGAGTGATTCTTATGGCACTCCCATTCAATTCGGATGGGATCGGACAGCGATTCATGCACACGTAATTCCGGGCGCCAGTGTAGAACAAGGTTTCTGATGCATCTTAGAAGAGCATCACCAATACCATAGGTCTGGAGTTTAAAGACCAGAATGTTCTAGTCTAACCGGTCGAACGCTTTTGAGAACTCAAGGAAGACTACATCTACTCCTGTACCAGCGTCTACTGCTTCAGTACACCTGGATCGGGCTAGTGGTAGATTTGTAGTGCCCGATGGATTTCATCGGAAGCCAGGCTGTTCTAGCGCGAAGTAGTTCAATTCTTTCAAGTAGGCAGTTAGCGCATCAGAAATTATAGTTTCCATGAAGTTTGAACTAAGCGATAGTGAGATTTTGGAACAGTAGTCCGTGTGGGTCCGTCGGCTGTTTGAAGTGGAGGGATTCCCCGTTTCAACTTACGTAAACTCTCAAAGTGTTGATACAGAAGCTTGTGATTTGAGGTTATACACACTGTCAAATTCTGCTGATGAGCCCTTCTATCCACGCGAACAAGCTGAGTAAAGCGGTAACGTTGAGTCGCATAGCCCATCCAGTTCTCGGTGCTTGTGGAGACTTTGTAAATATGCCAGGCTAAGTTTTGCACCGCTATATACTTGCGTGTCCTGCTTCGCAGGAACGGGACTAAGTTTTTCTGACAGGACTTAGTCGATGAAGCTTCGACAAAAAGAGACTTAAACTGGCTTAAGGAAAGTTCTCATGCGCTATTTCGTGCGTCATCTGTCCGAAGCATCCAGTAGGCAATCTCACCTACTCGAGCTAATATGTCGTAGCGTATAACCATTTTTGTTATGTCTATAATTTCCACTGTATATACTGCATAGCAAATGTATTCAAAGAATAGTACTGCATGCTCGCTGCGGCCCTATGGGACGTCGACGATCACCCTCTCGTTGGTAAATATTCCATCCAGTATTGACGGCCAATCTTTAACTCGGAATCGGGTGGGAGTGTTGATGTGACCATAACTGGAAACGAATTCTTGTATATCAGCTTTAAACTGTTCTCCAGGAGTTGCTTGGGAGTACAGAGCGTGGATGTTGCAATCGCTAGTAATGAGAATATGACTGTAAGTTGTGTTTTAGTCACCCTCCTTATTGCGGATGCCAGACGGGAGTACAACTAGCGACACTAAATAAGTGTCGTCGTCTTTTAAAACTAGACGGCACCAAAGGGAATCTTGTATCGTGCTGAACGGATCGCTACGAGCTCACATTGGAGGTCATTGCGAAAGTACAGAGCCACCCCACTACCTTTGATGCGTCGGTCGGACAGAGCAATGGACATGCCTGGCAGTTCGATCTCATTGTCACATATCTCAAGGTATAACCATGTCTCCGTTATGACGATGAGATGGCCGGTTTTTGATCCTTTACGAAGCCGCATTTCAAAAAGTTTACTAAGTACACCTTGAGCGTTGCTGTATTTACAAGAACGCTTCTCGTATGTCAATAGCTGTTGACTAGGAGCACATGAATGATGTGGATTTGTGCCGACCGATGAGAGTCCGGCACTTAATCGTTTTAGGGTGCGTCCCCAAATCTCTATAGAAATGAAATATGTTTTTGGTCTCACGTGCACCTGCGGTATGTAGTCCTTCAGGGGTCTTAGCACACAGGTTTCTAAATCGCTGTTGGGGTTATACTAAGTCGCTGGTGGTGCCGTTTCCCCGAGAACAGCGAGTGGCTGCGGCTCTTTAACTGCTGTCTTCAGTCGTAGCTCCGAATGAAGTATGTTGCGTAGTAACTGGTAGCTACGGATTAAGTTCACGGTCATCTGTTGTGATTGCACCGTTAGTTCCAGTTTCCTCAGGCTCCTGCTACTGTAGTTTGGCGACATGGGTAACCGTGTAATCGACTGAATTATGACCTAGAACGCACAGAGCTTCACGGAGGTGACACCGCTCTTCCAGGTCAATGGTGTAGGCTACTTAGTTGCTGGTTTTCGGTAGCTCGCGCACGCCGTGAACGAAAATAATTCTTTTGCTATTCCCCGTGTGATGTTTCTTTTGAATGATTGGTGCCATGCTGTCGTTCGCTTCATGGAAGATCCGGAAGTAGACGTATTGCACTGTTTGCAAGCCGCAGATGATATGCCGACAAAAGCACAGTCTCGACAACATCTGTTGATCCAAATGTTACTCGCCTTAGCCGGGTCACACCATAATGTTTCGAGGTTGGATGTCTAGTAAGGCACATTATATTGTAAGAGCGCCTCTAAATTGCGAAGTTTCAGAATGAATACTCGTCGTTCTCGGCTGTCAAAAGGAAGTGATAGCATGTTTTCCTATTGTTGCATTTTAATGTTCCACAAATTAAGCACGGAAGCGCAGAGGAAGCCAAGTAGTGATGTTGCTTCTTAGATGGGAGGATGTTCAAAATTCGATGGTCGATGGTATGTTGGATGGAGCTTTTAATGATGGTCAATATTGCTGATGGATAGTCAGCTAATTAAGATGTTCAAACAAAGCTTATGTAGCAAAATATGAAAAGGAGTCCTACATACCTCCCGACGAAAGTGCTAGCCGCACGATGTTCATAGGACCAGGATTAAAAACCCCGGTGGGAATAGCCCGTAAATACTGACCTTGTCCTGGTGCAGTATCGAATGAAGTGCCCGAGGCTGAGGCTTGGAAGGTATGCTGTCTAAATTTCTGTATCTAAGGTAGAAAGAATAATTTGATAGCAAAGTAAAGAGGGTGAATGTTGTGATGGTAGTCTTGCGGTTGATAGGCGACAAATCCTGTTATTCCTGTTTGTTGTGCAAGAAATGTTCGTTCGCATGTTTTCAGAATTTGGAGAACACTAAACAACAGAAAACTGGCAACTTGCAGTGCAGCCAAGTGATCAACACAACAAGTTGGTGTTGTCGAGATGCATAATACACTGGGCGGTCTGGAACATGGACTCTCCTTCCTGACCGTATCAGCCACGTATTACTATCCTCTTGTGACTTAAGCTTAGGTATTAATGTCTTTGCGTCGATTTCAACGAGCTTTGATGACTTCTGCGTACGTAGTGCGTTTTAAGAGCCTGTCGATTGCTTTTCACAAGATTGTTCGATAGGTGCTGGCTTTGTACGGTCCAGAGAAACCACATCCAATTTACCATTCCTGTTGATCTTTTAGTGTTTGCTGCTCTAGTGATCAGTTCACACGGCCTATGTACGGTGGCTGTAGTGGTCTACAAACTGCTTGATTTCGAAACCACACATTGGAACAAGTTATTATATCTTTTGTCATGTAACCCTTGTTAATTTGTCCTCGTGTGGCAGTAAAATGTAGTTCATGCATGGATGAACGTAGGCAATGGATAATTTTTGAAGGATCTATTGCGTTGGCTTCGATTGGTGGAAGCAGGTCATTCGGAAGCTTTAACTTGATGCAGTGTAACAGCTCGGCCGCGGAGAGTAACGTGAATCGGTTTTAAGTGTGGTTTGCAGACCAAGTAATATCAGTAGTAGAATTTCTGTCTAACGAGTAGGGTCAGAACTTGCGATGAAAGTTGATTTGAGATGGCGATGGAAACGTTCGATTAACCCGTTCTCTGATAGGTAGATTTTGTGTCGAAGCCCCACGACTGCTTCCAAGCACTGACGGTAGCGAGAAAATCAATGACCGTGCAACAAACAATATTTACGCAGCACGCCAAACCGGCCACCAAGCGTCTGTCTGTGCAATGCAGTCGAATCTTTCAAATCAGCGCATTTACACAGGCTATGCGTAGAGCTGGTATTCGATCAGTTAAGACTGGTCAGTTCAAAAAGCGAAGGATTGGTAAGTTGCCTCACGGACGAGCGAAAGACACATAAATTATTGGAAAAGTTAATAAGCGCAAGATTCAGTGTCCATACAAGTTAATCACCAATGTGAGGCAAAAGTGAACGTATGCGAGGAACTGGGAAAGAGGGCAGGATGCGTAGGGGTGAGTGGGGTAAAACTCATAAAACGACGGGGAGCGGTGGAGTATTCTTACCTCCGCTATAACAGTGGTACGCACTTGTTCTTATTCGCTTGGATCTGAGAGTATTAGTTCACTATCGAAAGAGCGTCGACTCGGATCGCGCACCGCGCTCAGTTGTTATGATAGATGGTACACCATAATGTGTGATCCAATGAGCCACAAAATTATGTGTTACCGTCTCTGCAGTAATGTCCGCGATGGGTATTGCTACGGGCAAACGAGCGTAATAATCGATACAAGGCAGTATGTACTCGACGGCAGTAGCCGAACGAGGTTGCTGATATGGATATGACTGCAACGTGCATCAGGAACGATTAATATGCCAAGTGATGCCTGTGTATGGAGCCGCACTTTAAATGTTGACAGGCGAGGCAAATTCTCACCAGGGTCTGCACGTTTCTGTGTGGTGATGGCCAAAGCAAATGGTCGAAAATGAGTTTGCGAGTTGCGTGGATATCTGGATGTGGTAGACCATGTAGTGAATCAAAGTTGCTTCGCCGATAGGTAGGTGAAACTAGAGGTCTTGACTCTCCTATAGAAATGTCACACATCAAAACATACGAAGTATCAGGCAGCGGAATGGGTTTCACCCCATAAATTGATTTCTTGCATTTGTGCTGTGGCTAATTCCTAGAGATCAATGGAGGTGCTCAAATAAGATGTTGATATCCGCCCGGGATAAGGCATCTGCTACGGAGTTATTCGCATCAGACAAATGCTGTATGTCAGAGGTAAATTGGAAAATGTAATCCAGTTGTCTAGTTTCTTTTGAAGAGGGAGGATCAGAAGCAAAATGCAGCATATACGTTAACGGCTTATGATCGGTAAATATCGAGAATGTACATCCTTCCCAATAATCTCAGAAATGAGGTACATTGAGGTAAATAGCTAGGAGGGCCCTGTTGAACGCACTATGGCGTCGTTCGTAAAGCTGTAATCACTTAGATAAAATGGCAATCAGATACAATTTATCTGTCTATCGCTGTTGTAGCACACCACCTACTGCTGAATCTGAGTCATCCACCGTTAACTGGATTGGGGCTTTAGGATCTGGATGCACGAGGAGAGTAGCCAGTGTTAGCTAGTGTTTTGGACTACTGAATGCGTGTTTAGCGGATTCCGTAAAGTTGACTGATTTAGCATCCAATTTGAGTAGCTTGGTAAGTTGCTGGGCAAACTCTGAACAGTGCGGAATGAACCGTCTGTAGGAGTTAAGCATGTTAACAAACCGACGTAACTTTTTGAGGGAATCGGATTTGGGTTACCCAGTGATGGCTTTCTCTCTGTCAGGTAGGGGTGCAATTCCGACAGAAGATTCACGGTGGCCAAGGAACTCAAGCATAACCACTCAAACTTGACTCTTGGAGGCGTTGATAACTTCTCTATAAAGTGTATATCGTTCAAAAGTTGTCGCAAATGGCGAAAAAGTTCGTTTTGCTTCCGAAGTGTAACCGAGAAATCAACGTAGAGGAAAACAAAATCTAGCGATTGTTAGCTATTTTATCTTAATTAGTTTATCTTTCAGTTCGGTCTCCTGCTGAGCGTCAGCCAGGACCTGTTGTATACGTGTAGGGGGCCGTTACGTAAATAGCTGTTTAAATATGGAATTTTCTGGAGGGCTATCAACCACGAAAGCTTACATGGCTCGACATAGTTACGTAGGCGTGCGATCGCCTAATTGCTCTTCTTTAACTAGGCGTCGCACACTTGTACGCTCGCTAAGGCTAAGCTCGCGAACTAACAAGTCCCACAGTTGTTGGTACGTAGGGCTTTCTTTCAGGACATCCTGTGCCAGGAGCAATAATTCTGGTGCGAGTCGGAAAATTACACCGTGAATCATTAAGGCATTCCTATGTATGCCATTGATTAGAAAAATGACAGCCTGAAGAAACCCGAACTGGGATATTGTATCCAAAATGTCGCTAAACAACTCGTAGATAAGGGGTTACTTACCGTTGGTTGCTGCTCAGTCATATTAGCATACCCGAAATGGTGAAAAAGACGACGAAAGTGGATACGATTCATCGGATGATGTAGGCTGAGTCGGAAGCGCCGAACTCACGTCGGGTGGACCAATTTGTAGGTGCACTTCTTAGGTGAGGATTATCGGAATTAATGCCCCGTCGTTCTCGGATGCCAAACGAATGTGGAAGTATGTATTCCCATTGTTGTATTTCAATGCACCCACAAATTGAGCACAGAAACACAGAGGAAGCCAAGTAGTAATGTTGTTCTTTAGCTTGTAGGCTGTTCAATGTTCGATGATCGATGGTATGTTGGATGCAGCTTTTAAACGTTAGTCCATATGGCTGGTGAATCGACAGCAGATTAAGATATTCTAGCGAAGCTTATGAAGTAAAATGTAAAATCTGTCTTACAATATTAGTCGGACTGGCTTGTACCCCGATTCTATCACAAAGTAAATTCCATTGCTTTATGTCATCTAGCTGTTCACTCTTTAAGGATTTTACCTTCGACTCAAGAACCTTGATGCATATAAATGCTAAAGCCCCGTAGTTCAGCATGGTCCTCTCTGATGTGGGAAGCACGCTTATCGTGGGATTTAGTGACGTCTCTGTAGGTGGCACCTGGTCCTTCACCCGTTTTGTCGCTGTATTGGGTGAGGCTACTGCGGCCACACTTTGATTATACCGAGCAGCAACCGTTTCATAGGTGGATCGGTCTTTAGAGGGCTCCAGATTTCGTTGGTTGGGTGTTATCGATGTTGTATCAGTCGACATATGGGCTAAGAAGATACGGGCGGTGGAGCTAGGCATTCTTCTATCGGTCGAGTTGACGACTTGGTTCGTGGTTCCCCATTTTTCTAATACCGCGAAGCCGTGTGAACACCTAATCCTTTTCCTTGGTTTTGAGGCAGTAATTGAGGGACACGCATGAGGTGCAAGATGCGCTATTGTTGCTTTGAGCGAAGCAAGCTTTACATTTGAAGGATGTACAGTTTCGGCGACTAGGGTGTCGTACTTTTGTGTTAACGCTAGTACGCATTTTACTCGTGGAACCGTCGTCCACTTAGGACAGAATCAAAATGAAAACGGCGTATTGTATAGTTGGTTCTACTGACTTGAACGCATTTCGAATGGTACCGGTCTTGGCGTTTTGTACAAGGCAACCTTTCTTTTAGTATTTAGCACAAGTTTGATTAACACATAATACTCCGTTTCGGGTTACCAGTGTGGTGGTCATACCGGCCGATAACGGTAGAGCAACTACAAGATGGCGGACACCGATGGCAGTTGCGCCAATTAATGAGAATTCCGAAATTAACCAGAGAACATCCAATAAGTATAGCGAACTAGAAATTTTGGTGCACAATGTACACAGAAAAATCACTCATAACAGAGTACTTACGACGCAAAAGTGGAATCCAGCCCGGTGATCAAAAAATGCGTGACTCTCTTGGGCACATCCAAGTGAACGAGTTCGCTCTGTGATCAAGGAAAATCGTCATTAGACTGTTCGAGAAGTTACTGACAAAGTAAGCATCAGCGCGAGATCATGCCAGTGCATATTTGGTGACAGACTAGAGCTGCTACATGTAAGTGAAAAGTTTATGCCGCGTGTTATATATATATATATATATATATATATATATATATATATATATATGTAGGTCCCATGCTGAGCTGATGTTGCATTCTTGATGCTTCTTCACCGCAGTTGGGCTAAACCAACTTACATTAAACTAGATCATTTAACTGTGGATAAAATTCATTTCAGTTTATTTGCTTTGTTCTATCTACCTGAATAAACTTCTATTTACTGGCCATGTTGCTTACGCTAATTGCGCTGACCTTCGGCATCTTTGTTGCATTTGTAGCATTTTGAAGTAACTTGTGGACATATTTTACCAATCGCGGATTCGTTGTTAACCAACTTACTTCATATGCTAATTTAGCAGAGTTATGCCACCGTATCTGTACGCATTATTGGATTTATTTTATTTCATCTTGTCGTTTCAAGCGATTGGCTATTGCTTGATATCCCCGGTGTGGTTGCGCTTAATGTATATGGTGACAAGGTGCCTACCTGTCTATTACCCACTACCTGGTCTATACTGGCTCTAGGAGACCGATGGTCGTTGCTGGAGGGGACGGGGTGCACAGTCCTTGTGGTCGTGTTAGGCTCGAATAGGGGTTCCATGCACTCAGTGTGGAGCGGACTACGGTCCAGCCACCGCCTTGTGTGTGCTTGCTTTCCCAAACACGGCGTGCTTGTGTTTGCTTGTGAAGGAGTATGGGTCGGCTAAGTTGATGAAACATGGCTCCCATTCACATGCCTCCCGGTCTTATTCCCTCGGGATTACACTAGATATGGGGTGTGTGGTTGGAGCTGTGAGTGGTGCAGCGCAAGCCACGCATGGTCCCTCTGTAGGTGCAGGCGTCCTGTGACTGGCCAAAGTGAGAGGTTAATCCCTATCCGGATGTCGCCATCCATTCATCCATATATATATATATATATATATATATATATATATATATATATATATCAGAAATCTTTGTTGTTAATGATCAGTTTCAGACTCAACTCAAAGTTCAAATACAATTGTTCCCAAATGGTCTGGTCAACTTGAAGCTAGTTCTACGAATCACACCCACATGTTCAAGTGTACAACACAGCAAATTTATTATTAGCGTATAGAATCTAAACGCTGCGCGTTACAGGAAATGTTTGCGTGTTTGTCATTCACTCGTTTAAAGACAAATGATTGAAATTTAAGTTAGATTACACATTTCAATTAGTCGACGAATGCTGTGTTTCTCAGTGTAAACTTTATGCAAATATTTTCTGAATAACTTTTGATGTGTAACATTACATAGCAACTCAGACTAAGCGAATGAATTAAGAAGACAATTTCATTTCGTTATTGTAACAGTGGAATACGATGGATTGTTTTTCTTGTTGTTCTAGGGTCACTGACAACTCACTTCTATAACTCTAGATGAATATCTAACTGAGGGCGGACAAAAACCTTGATGGTCAGCAGCTTCTCTGTGAACTACAACCCAACACAAAAGTCGAGTGAGCCATACGACGGTCAAGGGTCTTCGTTTATCGCGCCATTGCATTACGGGTCAGGTATTTAGGACCAAAGGCTCGGGGCCCTTAAGTCAACAAACTTCCTCGGCCTGGACAAAAGGGAAGCGCAATGTCTACAAAACGCATGGCTCTTCGCGCCCCATCTCCTCACTCCTTCCGCTTTTTATTGCTGTTACACATGCGTCGGGGCACTCTGCCAAATGTTAGTGGTCAAGTGTTATATCGTTGGCGGCTGCCGGTTTCGGATTTTCTTGCCATTACGGCCAGCCACAGGACGCCTGCGTCTACAGATTAACCGTTGGTAGCTTGCGCTGCACCACCCACAGCTCCAACCACACCCCATATCCAGTGTAAACCCGAAGAAATAAGACCGCAAGGTATGTGGATGGGAGCCACAGTTCGTCAACGGAACCGGCCCACACCCCTACACAGACAAACAAAAGCATGCAGTATTTGCGAATCAAGCGCACACAAGGTGATGGCTGGACCGTAATCCGCTCCACACTGAATGCATCGAACCACACTTTGATTCTAACACGACCAAAAGAACGGATCACACCCGTCCCCTCTATCAACGATCAACTATCTCCTAGAGCCAGTATGGACGAGGTGGTGGGTAATAGACAGGTAGGCACCTTGTCAACATGCACATCATGCGCAGCCACGCCAGGGATATCAAGCAGCATCCAATCACTCGAGTAAAAGATACCAAATAAAAAATCGACTAATGCATAAGGAAACGGTGACCTAAACATTAAATTAAGGAGCTTTTCGTAATAAGTTGTTTGCAATCGAATCCGAGATAAATTCAGGGGTCAGAAAGCATATTTTACGGAAATGCTACAAAAACAATCATGTCCTTAAAATTAACTACAACTGGCTAAAGCGACATGTGCAAGTTTATAGAAGAGAGTACTGGTAGATATGTATATGTGAAGGAAAAGCATTGGGAAAAATCGCAAATCGACCACCTGAAATAAAGAGACTTAGCATGCAAACATGCGGTTAGTAAATCGAATGCAGCGTACCTACAAACGTTTCGCCGGTTCTGCGTACGTTCTCTGCAAGACCCGTCGTCACTTCGGCGGTGTCCCCGAGTGGCCTCGCTCACTTCACACTAGGCCTGCCTGACTCAAACACTCGCGACCGGATGTGGTACAGCACCATGCGCTCGAGGTGCATAGAGTACAATCCATTAGTGCTTGCCATTTCTTCTCTAAAAGTATGAGGTCTTTCTTCCGCACTTCGGCAACTGCCTTCGTGCTCATATCGCGACATGCAAGTCGATCAACCGCATTCGATTCCCATGACTTGCAATCAAGATCAGAAGGTGAGAGGCCCACTTTGACCATGTCCTAGTGACATAAACTTGGTTTCCCACATGAAACTTCCCAATACTCAGCTGACCATATAATACTTGGTTCGGCATTCGCGTCGAATCAAACGACTCGCGTGACCGAGCCATTGCAGATGTCTCAGCAAGTTTATGCTGTCCATTGCACACATCCCACATCGTCGCATCACTTCCGTGTCAGCAACTCTGTCGCACCAACCGATGCGCAGAATCCGTAGTAAACACTGTTGATTGAACCGCTCGAGATTTTGCACATCCCGCCTCGACACTGGAGTTCAACTTCGGCCACCAATAGTATTGTCATCTCAGAGCTTTTGTTCGCACAACCCCTGAATGACCTTCATGGGCACATGCAACCGTCAGAGGAATGAGGATTGCAGAGACAACAAAACTGCTCACCTCTAATAATGCAGTTGCTCACCGTAGAAAACTCGTTCCGTAGGATATAGTATGGAAGTAATTCAGCTTGAATCTTGGTACGACTGATCCATGAAGTGGATATCCACTCCCGAAGCTTAACTAGGGTGAGGTCTTTGTCAGTGTGCTCTCATATCAGGTCAAATGTTATTGTAGGTGTTCTGTCTGAGAGCTGCGATATCAATTTTACCTCCTCCAAGTCCACGTTTTTCCCTTCGTTGGACAGTGGGTGTCGACGGAGCATTTGCAATTTTCTTAAAGCACCCAGGCGCGTATTTTATTTCATAATAATAGTTCATTAAACGCTAGTACCAGCGACTCAAGCGTACCGGATTTTGGCTGTTACCACGACTTAGTAGCGTTGTAAGAGCAGAATGATCGGTGCGCAAAATGAATGGACGTCCGAATAAGTAAAAGTGCGATTTCTCACACGCCCAGACAGATGCAAGGACATTCTTCTCGCCGGTGAAATAATTTCTCTCAGTATCAGATAAGGTGCGCGATAAGTACGCAATCACGTTCTCCTCGCCATTGTGCAGCTGAAGAGAACTGCACCCGAGCCAACATCTGATGCATTCGTTGAAACAAACGTTGGACAGTGCTCAATAAAAATAGCTACCGTGGTTGCGGAACAAAGACACATGTTTTATAGCTGTGATTTGCCGTTCATCAAACTCTATGTGTGAAATGGACTCTAAACTGAACCACCTTCTTCATATTGCTTTGAACAAGTTATACAGTCACATTTCCATCGCAGGCGACGTTGCTATGCACGATTTGGAAATAGTGACGACCGATAGCATGCAGTTCAAAGCCTGGTTACAAAAGGTACTTTCCAGCTACCCACTGTACAACCACTTGAACGCTCCCACCAGATTTCGAACTGCGAAATAGCCGACGAGACATGGTCGTGTGCTCAACAACGAAGAACTCATGGTAGACAGAATAATTACAAGCCCTTCAGTGGGTCACAATGACCATGTGACTCTACTGTTTAACTATGTTTGCTGTGCGGAAATAGGACGATAAATTGTGTGTACGGTCACCCACTACCATACCTTATCCGCGCTTTTTAAGGAGGTATCTTGGATGTACTTAACTGATTCCCCCAGAAATCGTCTGGGACACTTTTACAAGGATGTTCCCCACACTGGTAGCGCACTCGTCTAAACAGAAATCCTTCCCTTATCAAAGGAGAACCCGGTCATTATCGAGCAGTAGAACACGTAAATGTATATTCTTGAAGCATTTAGCTTGGAGACCTCAAAATGACTCCACGAATTCCAAAACCTGGACTGCCTACGTGGCATAGCGTAACTTTGCGTGAGCGTGATCCGTAAGGACAAGGTGACGCATCAGCAGGTGTTACTGCAGCGATTTTGCACGAACAGCAAACTCTTACATGGGCATGATATTGGCCATCGTAAGGTGTAAAGCAGAGTTCCAGCACTGGTCACGACTGACGGGTACACTCGATCAGAAACGGATGCAGCCGATCTCTAATGGTTCCATTACTCGCATACGTGCCAGAGAGTAACGATCCCACGCTGATCACTGCTTCTTTTGTCGTATCATAAGCTTTATTCAATATCACTTTTACTGTAGAAACTGTGTTAACGAAACTGTTGTCCCTGCGTATCCACAGCTTTTTTGGTGTTGATAACATTCAACCGTAGGCTTTACAGGCAGCAACCAGTGATCTGGCGGAACCACTGGCCATATTCTATGAGCGCTGTACTGTGCAGAACCAAATTTCAGTAATATGGAAGCAAGGTGTCATCACTCCTAGTCATGAGGGAGGTAATCACACTGACCCAATCAATTAACAACCGATAACGCTCTCTTTCTGAATACACAACCGTTCAATGTTGAAAAATGTCGCGCTGTTCAATTGCACCATAGGCACAAGTACGTGCAAAGGCTTAGGCTTCATGTATTTCAAAGAAATTCCCAGGAACCTGACCTTAATGTGCTCATTCCAAGTGAACTTAAGTGTTCAAAACAGGCAGAATCGGCTGCGGAGAGAGCAAACCAGCAGGTCGGCTTGCTGCAGAGAGCATTCGGAAGATTCGACCCATCCATCTTCCTCATGATGCACAATGCTTACGTGCGCCCTCATGTTGAACACGCCATCCAAGCTTGGCAACTATGGAAGTAGTGCGACTCAAGAGTGCTCGAGAAACGACGACACAGGGCCAGAAAGAACATCTAGGGTCTAAGGAATCTGTTCTAGCAGACATGATTAAAGTCACTGGGAGGTTTCGGTGGTCGCTACCGAAGACTGCGCGAGGGTCTCGAATTAGTCTATCAAATATATTGAGGGAACCTAATCCTGTGTGTTATTAATTGCTGAAACGCAGTCATAAGAACAGTCTCGGAGGTAACCCTCTGAAATTGTGTGAAAAGTATAGCCGCCTAGAACGCCGGCGAAACCATTTTTCTCTTTGGGTTGCACAACGCTGGAACACTCTCTCAAACTTCCTTGTTTCCTCCCCACCTTGGATATTTTCAAAACAACGTTTATGCCTTGCCATTGGTCCTCAACACTTCGTTGCCTAAAATGTGCTACTTTGGAATATATGACAATCATCCCTTCAAGCCGGAATAATCTTTCATGTATACCGGTGCAAACAGTCCAGAAGTGAGCATACTTGTTTTTACTTGCTCACAAATACATCTGCTAGATCTACCCCCAAATTGCTTCGTCCTTTTCATTCTGTGTCCACTTACAATACGGCGCCGTATCTGCTCAATAAATGCTCAAACCGAAAACTCGCACAACATTTTCTACAGTAGAATTACCCCAGCCATTCTCTGGGACTTGTAAGGCAACTGCTATTTTACTTTACACTGTTCATTATTCTTACGAGACTTATGATTCCGAAGCAAATAGACCACCTATTTCGAAATTACAATGCAGTTGCAGTTTCAATATTTCGGTGACGGCTTTGGTTAGAGGAGTGTGTTGATTCCGATTCCATAATACATCATTGATCTACCAGTTGTCCTGTGCGTTCTGTACTAAAAGTCCCGGCTTGTCTATTATATTATTATAGTGTGTCAAATTTTTGTGCTGAGCTCAGTTGTAAAGGGACATTTACGTAAATTTAGCCAATTGCTTCGAATGGTACTCATTTTGTTATAACTAGGTACGCCGTTACATTGAATGTAGTCTCAAAATTTGTACATCTTTCATCATACTAATGAATTGTGTTGACAAAGAAGGTGTGAAGACTGTACATGGAGCACAGATGTGTATATTTATCAGAATCCAAATTTATGGTTAACTGAGTTTGCGCAACGAAAAAGCAAGATTTCCTCAGTGTAACGAAAATCCCAGTAAACAAATGGTGCCACTTGCGATCACAAAGTGTCATATTCGTCGCATTGAAGAAAGACAACGAGCTACGCATACATCGTAAGCTTCCCATTGTTCCTCGGGCAAATATCCCATGGCAAATAATGCGTTGTTTGTTGGGGTTAATTTTTCGGCACAAACATTATGACA
>OX104067.1:637343-660835 GCA_944474145.2 Dicrocoelium dendriticum | reverse complement strand
TGTTAATTCCAGGATGTGCCCGATGAAGTTGCTGAAGGACTCTTTGGCGAAGTTCTTTGGGTATGACAATTCTCTCGGCCAAAAGTAAACACCCATTTACGATCAAAAGTTCGTCCTTTCTCCGAGAGAGAATTTGTAGCTCTCCGGATAGAGTATCACTTGGCCACTGCGTAGTGTGAAATTTGATTACCTGGCGCAAGAGGGGATCTCGCACAGTTGCGTCACGTACCATGTCGAACGTCACGGGAAGCTCCCTAAAATTCTCCATCAAGACCTGGTTGACCTCTGATTCAAGGGAGATTGCTGCAATTATAGATTCTTCCTGCTGATGCTGTTGTAGCTCCAATAACCGGGAAAGTGCGTCTGCTTGACCTATGTCCTTTGTAGCCGTGTACTTCACCGCAAAATCATAGGCGAGTAAGGCCGTGGCCCAACGCTGCAGTCTGTTCACGGTATAAACGGGTATACCGGACTTTGATCCAAATATGACTAGGAGTGGTTTATGGTCGGTAAGCAGGGTAAACCTCCTGCCATACAACATTTTGTGAAATGTCTTTATTGCAAAGTCTATCGTTAATGCCTCTTTCTCTATCTGCCCGTAATTTTTCGGCTGGCGACGGTGATCGAGCTGCGTGTGCGGTCGCTTTTTCCGATCCGTCAGCAAACTCATGAGAGATAACTGCACCCACGCCATACTTCGAAGCGTCTGCCGCCACCACGATTTCAAGTGTAGGGTCGTAACGTGTCAGCATAATTCATAACACAGCATTCGCTTCACCTCCTCAAAGGACTTCTGACAATCTTCGGACCAGTGCCAACGTTTGTCCTTGGTGAGTAACTCATTGAGTGGTCCACGCACGCTGTGCATATGTGGCAGAAATTGACTGTAATGACTGACGAGTCCTAAGAAGGACCTCAGAGTAGGCACATCTTTGGGAGGTGGCATCCTTTTTATAGCATCAAAGTTTGACGGATCTGGACGTCTACCGTTCTTGTCAATTATGAAGCCAAGAAAATTAATGGAGTCCATGAAAAACGTGCACTTTTCTGGGCGAAGTCTAAATCCGTACTCTTGTATGCGAGCAAGTACTAAGTGCAGCTTTCTAAAAAGTCATCTGGGTTAGTTCCGACGACAATGATATCGTCCAAATATGCGGCAGCACCATCTACATCTGTTAGCATAGTATCCATGATTTGCTGGCGCGGACTTAACTCCGAATGGAAGTCGATGATACTGATACAAACCTTGGTGCGTATTTATCGTCAGTAATTCTCTAGAAGCTTCATCAACTTCTATTTGTAAGTACGCATCCGATAGATCTAGCTTGGCAAAACACTGACCCCCATTTAGTTTCGAGAACAAATCATCTGGGACTGGCAGAGGATACTGATGCGTGTTTAACGCTTCATTCAGCCCAGTAGAAAAGTCGGCACATATTCGGATCTGGCCGTTCGGCTTCTTGACAACCACAATTGGAGCCGCCCAAGAAGAGTAGTTCACTGCATAGATAACCCCAAGTTTCTCCAAACGATCAAGTTCCTGGTCAACAATTGGGACTGCTGCGTAAGGTACTGGCCGCTTTGCACGGAAAACAGGAACAGCATCGGGTTTTAAGGACAATGAGGCTTGCAAGTTTGTACACTTACCAAGTCCTTCACGGAAAACAGGTGCATATTTCTCTCGAATTTGTTCGATTGCCATTGCCTTGGGGACTTTTGGTTTGTGTAAGTGTACATTTGCACAGATTTGATTAATGGGAACATCTAAGAGGTTGAATCGCTCAATCCAGTCTAATCCAAGGAGGTTCAAATTCTTGTGTGTTGTGACGAAAATAGTTCCCCAAGCGGTGAAGTTGGCAAAGCGACACTCACATTCAATCTGACCGATCAAGTTTAGCCTCGTACCTGATGCGCTCTTCGCTTTATGGTTAGTTGGTTTAATGTCAGGTGAACCAATAGCTTTCCATAAGTTTTCCGTAATGACTGTAATATCGGAAGCAGTATCAATCTGCAGACGCGCTACTCTTCCGTTGATGGTAATAGTGACGAACTTTCTTCTATCTTTAACATCGTCCGTATAGTTAGCGTTTACTCTTGTCGCGAACCTTCGGTAACCTGCTTTTCGAGTATCACATGACGATCTAAATGAGGTTTTGAATCTGCAGTGGGTCTCCTTGTGCCCCCGTCTAAAGCACCTTTGACAAACATGTTTGCTGAAAGGACACCATCTCACAAAATGCCATCCTCCGCATTGCCAGCAAGGTGATGGGGGTTTGGATTGTGGATATCTGCTAGGTTGAGCGGTCGGTGGGTTGTTTCCTAAAATTTGCTGGACAGATATATCTGCAGAATGTGCTCTCGAATCTTCCACCATAGCCGTATCGTGCTTTAAATTCATGATTCTTTGGGCTTCAGCAATGGCGTTTTGTAATGTAACATCTGCGTCGCGTTCCAACATACCAAGTATTCTCGTTCGTATCTCGGCGTCTTTTGGGGACTGTAGACTGCATACTAGTATCAAACACTCGAACTGGTCTTCCGTGAGCGACTTCAGTTTGAATTTCTGGCATTCACGTTTGACTATCGCCGCGTGAGCAATAAGACTGTCATTGTCCTTTTTGCATAGCTTTAGACAATTGTATCGGTTATTGAAAAGAGACGACTGGTCTCCAAACAACGCTGTGAGTCGAGCAACTGTATCATCAAAGCTGAAATCATGCGCGTTGTTTAGCAAAATGTAGTTAATGTATCTGTCATGTTCAACCGTACCGAGTTTTTCGTAACAACAGGCGAACTTTAGATGCATCATCGAGACCTGACAACTCTGCCCTGAAAACATCTTCATAGCGCCTGAACCACGCATCGAATATGACCCCGGGGTCAGGATCGAATATGAACTCATTAACACTACTGATCATCGCATCCGCCGAAGGCTTCCCATTGTTCTGTACGACCGTAGGCTGCACAGATAACATTTGGGTGAGGGTTTCAATCATACGCAGCTGTGCTGTTTCAAATTGCTGCTGTTGTTGCAACAAAATGATTTTCAGGTTTTCCGCTGAAATTGACATCTTGATCCACTACCTTCCGTCGCCAAAAATATATGTTATGGTTTCGGCTGACCTACCGATGACTTGCTGCTAGCGTGCACTATGATCAGCCCGACTTCCCAAAGCAGGAGACCGGCGTACGGCTGGCAAGTATATTTTGTTGCTTAACGTCCAAACTAACGGTACATTCAATTTATGGCCAAATCAATAGCCCTCAGCGTAAAACGCTCTCATTGGCTGGTTCCGTCCCATTAACAGGTGGTTATGTTCGTCTTCGCGGATCCATTTGGCACAGTGATTTCGCTGTTATTTAGGCATTCCATGCTTGCGCTTCTCGACAAGCTTTATAAGCGCGGCTGGCCCAATCCGATAGAACCATGAGTTTTCATGTCCGCTTCCTCAGGGAGGACTTCATTTACTTGGAGCGAACGACTTCTTCTTCAGACACATTTGCCACTAGCCTGGCGAACTACGTGTCCAATTGCTTCCAGGCGACTTCTGGAGACTGTTCAGTTAGGTAGGACCAGTTGGTTTTTGGTACAAGGTCAGACATTGTGCCGTAACGGGTGAAGGCGTGAACTTCCTCGCTGTTTTCACAGATGTATCCGGCGTAGTAGATGTGGCGGAAGAACAGCTTCGCGTAATGTCTACAACCAGGCGGCGCATCAGTGTTTACTGCATCGAACATTAGTTCCTTACGGGTGAACACGAGATCTAAGACAGATGGCTATTCACAAACGTTGCATCTCTTGGGAGCTATGTCGTGGTTGTATAGCGGTATACTGTAGATTACTTCTTGCATGTCCGCTTTGAATTGCTTGCAGAGCAAAGCTGGGAGTTCGATTGTGTGCATTTGAAGCCCCCAACCAGAAGGAGGTGATTGTGTGACGTTGCCAACCTTCGTCTCATAACGGATGCCAGATGGTGGGCGGTATATAATTGCAAGTAAGCACACATCACCATGTTTCACATGCAGGTGACACCAGAGAGAATCGACAACTTGCGTATCTGGCTCATCGATGATCTCGGTATGCAGGTCAGAGCGGCAATGCAGTAGCAATCTAATTCCTCTGTTGGGTTGATCGTTTCGTAGTAGAATCATGCTTGGCAGGGCTATCTCGACATCTATAATCTCAGTATCCAGCCACGTTTCAGTCATAATGACGATATCCCAAGGATTGGAAGCCTGACGAGTACGAAACAGGGTTAACTTACCGAGAAGATCTTGAGCGTTAAAAAGTGCCATAATAGAATGATCCGCATGACGGACTGGGCTGAGGCTTCATGGCCCATAATATATGTACAAAAGCAGCTCTAAAAAGAACAGAACATTTGCTAAATAGGTGATGGCTCATATGCTACTATGCCACACCGGCACACGGCCAGTTATTGCATGGAAGTGCGAGTGAAACCTTTCGAAGGAATACCTTGCATGGAAGCAGGTCCCCTGGGGATGGTTCCACGAGTGGCCGTATTACTCTAACTGGACATCTGTTTAAATCTGCATAAGTTATTGTTCCTGGTTTTTAATTTCTTTAACGCCTTAATCCTGCAAATTAGTTTAGTACCTGTTTTGGATCCATTGTAAAAAGCGTGAACCAATTGATTAGTTTGCCATCTTGTTGTACCCGTTGGTCAGACCACATAGTTGGACTGCACCTCGAATCACCGAGGAATATACCATTTATTTATTTATTTATTTAGCAGTAGTTGAGGGACTCAGTGGTCATCAGCTTACTTGTGGATGCGGCTCCTTCATCGTAGTTGTTGCCGACTTTTGTAAGATCGGCTGTCGATAGCTTTAGTGTTGTTGAACCGTACTCGCAAGACCCGGAAAATTCCGTGTTAGCATGTTGAGTGCTCTGTGTTAGCAGGTGACTGCAAACCTTGACATCTCTAAGCTGACGGAGCGTTTTGACTGCTTTCCGTTTCTGAGCAGCGTGCTGACGGGGCTGCACACAAGCACTGCATGTTCAAACTTATCTCGTCAATTTGTAGTGTAGTCTTCATCGACTTTATACGTACTTCGAATAGCAGGTTTTGACGCATTTTGAGCCGCGTTACCCTCAGTTATTTCACCATGGGCTTGGCTTGCATTCTTACTTTTATCCCGCGTGGACCTCCCTCCCTATAGTTAGGCGACGGTGGTAAACTTGAGAGCAAATGGTCGAGCAGGTTTTCTAGTGTAAGTGCCTCACGGACGAAGTGCCATTTATCCTAGTCATGCGTTTTGGAACCTAGTTCGCTTGCAGGCTGAAGCTCGGGGACACGGCGGACGAGGATCGATTTTCCGTATTTTGTTTCCAGTTGTAGTCCAAGTTTGGTTTGCCTTTGTGGAGTTCGCTCCTTGGAACGACTGGAAAATTGCGAACAATGCCCTGAGTTATTCAGAGGCAAGGGCTTGACAACAAAATGATCTATGGAATATCTTCTAACTGAAGCGTTACTTCGTTTAGTGTTGGTCTCCCGTAGTGTGCCGAGTTTGGATGACTCACGGGGCGCATCATGCTCGACGGCGTTTCTTCGACTCCTATAATTTGACTTATGGCGTCCCACTGTTTCTGCTTTCCTAGCAGCTTACCATTGATAGAGTTGGCCTCAGTTTCAGGCGCATTTGAGCATATAACAGTGAAAATAATTATGCTACTGTCTAGTGTTCTCCGTTTTGTGTAGCATGTGGATTCTTTCGTTGGTAGGACAACAGCTAGCATACCATGTCCCTTGGTTGTATTGACAGCCACAATTGCTCCAACTTTCGCAGCGATCGTGATTATGGCGAATGATGCCGCTGTCATGGCGCTTGCCAAAATACCTCTTCATGGAGCCAGCTGGGTGATTTGGGATTATCCCGTTCCAGTCAAAGGTTCGGCGGCGGTGTTTCAGGACGTGGTGGGTTTCGCTTGGCAAGCGTTCTCCTAATAAAAAACCACATATGCTAATTTAGCGAAGAGTTATGCCACCGTGTCTGTATCCAGTATTGCATTTGTTTTAATTCATCTTGTTGTTTCAAGTGATTGGCTGTTGTTTGACGTCCCAGGTCTGGCTGCGCTTGATGTGCATGTTGAGTAGGTGCCTACCTGTCTATTACCCACTAGCTCGTTCATACTGGCTCCAGGAGACAGTTGGTCGTTGCTGGAGGGGATGGCGTGCACGGTCCTCGTGGGCATGCTAGGCTCGAAGAGTGGTTCCATGCAATCAGTATAAAGCGGACTACGGTCCAGCCACCACCTTGTGTGCGCTTGATTTCCCAAACACAGCGTGCTTGTGTTTGCTTGTGAAGGAGTGTGGGCCGGCTCTGTTGATGAAACGTGGCTCCCATCCACATGCCTCCCGATTTTATTCCTTCGGGTTTACACTGGATATGGGGTGTGTAGATGGAGCTGTGTGTGGTGCAGCGCAAGCCATTCATGGTCCCTCTGTAAACGCAGGGGTCCTGTGGTTTACCACAGTGACAGGCAATGCGATTCCGGATGCCGCAAAACATATATATATATATATATATATATATATATATATATATATATGGCATGCGCCGCTCTACCCACAACTCCATCCACACACCCGATATGCAGAGAAAACCCGAAGGAATAAAACCTGGAGTCATGTGGATGGGAGCCACGTTTCATAAACGGAGCCGGCCCACACTTCTTCACAGGCAAACACAAGCACGCTGTGTTTGAGAAATCGAACAGACACAAGGCGGTGGCTAGACCGTAGTCCGCTCCAAATTGAGTGCATGAAACCACTATTTGAACCTAGCACGGTCAAAAGGACCGTGCACCCCGTCCCTTCCAAAAGTGACGAACTGTATTCTGGCGCCAGTATGGACGGGGCAGTGGATAATACACAGGTAGGCATCTTGTCAACATGCACATCAAGCTTAGCCACACCAGGATACTAAGCAATAGTCAAAGACTTGAAACTAGAAGATGAAATAAAATAAATTTGGATAATGCATACAGATATGGTGGCACAATTCTTCAATAAATGGGCGTATACAATAAATCGGTTAAGAAAGTACCCGCGATAAGTACAAGGGGACAGAAAAACTATTGTAGGGAAATGCCACAAACGCGAAAATTTTGTCGAAATTAACTACAATTTGCTTCAGCGACGTGTGCAATTTGATAAAAGATAGTACAGTCAGATATTAACTTGAGAAAGAAAATCATTTGGAAAATATTGCAAACCCAACACCTGAAAAAAAGAGACTAAGCATGCAAACATGCGGTTAGTAAATCGAATGCAGCGTACCTACAAACGTTGCGCCAGTTCTGCCTACGTTCTCTGCAGGACCCGTCGTCGCTTCGGTGGTGGCCCCGAGTGGCCTCGCTCATGTCACACTAGGCCTGCCTGACTCAGACACTCCCGACCACATGTGCTACAGTACCATGCGCTGGAGGTGTATCGAGTAAAATCCATTGGTGCTTGCCGTTTCTTCTCTGCATGTATGAGGTCTTTCTCCCGACTTCGGTAACTGTCTTCGTGATTATATCGCGACATGCAAGCCGATTAACCGCCTTCGATTCCCATGAATTGCAATCAAGATGAGAACATGAGATGCTCACTTTGCTCACGTCGCGGTAACGTAAACTTGGTTTCCCCACATGTAAATTCCCAATAATCAGCTGACCATATAAGAGTTGGTTCGATAACCGCGTTCACTGCAGGACCCGACTCTGGGACGGTTTCAAGAGTAGCCATACTATCCGGAGGGGCAGAGCAGAGCACGAGCAAACACCGGGATTCGGGGCATCTGATACCTGCTTATATATCAAATACTTCTCGAGAGTATGCAACCCATCCAAAAAACGATTAGTCGCCGACCCTTTAATGGTCGGCGTAAACGCATTTGCTTCATCCATCCAATATAACTCACTGTTCGTCTCTGAGAAGCTCTCATGCATGTACACAAACGCCCAAGATCTTCTTAGCAAATTAGCTGAATTAAGACTTCGACACGCGTCTGCAGCTTGGAACCTCATCGCTGTCACCGAAACATGGTTGCGCTGCGAGATACCGCTAACGAACATGTCCGTTGTCCGGAAGGACCAAACCAACAAAGGTGGTGCGGTAGCACTCCACTTTCGTAACAGCATGCAATGCGAACGCACAAACGATTCGGAAACTACGTACCTGACGACATTTAGTGTAATTTCCGGCTAAGAGGGAACGATCTTGACCTATTGGTTGTTGTTTACCGTTCGCCATCGTCTACTCCTGAGATGGACCGCAATTTGATGGCTGCGTTGAGGCGAGTGATAAACAGGAAGTACAGTCACATTCTAGTCACCGGTGACTTACATGCCGTTGAATCCCAGGCCACAGCAGGAGAGCAATCCAAAGCCGATTTACAAGATCTGGTTTCAGACTGCCCTCTTTATGGCCACATCACTACGCCCACCAGATTCAGGGGAACTGACAGGCCATCCATGTTGGACCGAATATTCATCAATGAAGAATTAATGGTCAAGAGAGTGATAACCGATACTCCTTTGGGGGGCATTGATCATGCGACGCTATTGTTTCATTACATGTGCTACGCGGATTATCCTAAAGAGCATGCCGAGGATATCGTGTCGTAACCAACTATGAAGACCTGTCCGACCTAATAGATGCAACAAGCTGGTCGTTCTTAGCTGAATTAACCCCTGAGGTGGCCTGCGGTGAATTCGTCAACATATTTACCAACCTCGTGGCAAGGACATCTGAAACCAAACTCTACCGGCCTAGAAGGATGAAGTCTTTCTTAAGGAGCAGGACACATTACTGCACAGCATTAAAGAACTTGGCGTGGCACACATATATAGCCTGCCCGAACGGCCATACCTGGGATGTCTACACAATACAAAGGAACCACTGTGTCAAATTCGTCCGGGAGGATAAACTGAAGAACCAACAAGGTCTAATGCAAAAGTTTTGCTCCAATCCCAAACTGCTATACAGACTCGTAAACAATTTGCGCCGTGTTAAGCGAGATATTCCTGCTCTGCACACAGCATACGGGTTAATCCAAATCGCACAAGAGGCGGTCAACGTCCTTGGACAACAATTTGGCCGTACCTTCCAAAGCGCGCAATCGTCATACATCCTGTCTAAGCAGATAACGCTGCCATCAGGGCTTAGTCACATATCGTTCACCTCCGCAGCTGTACTGAAGAGGCTGATGTCTCTGCGCGAGTTCAGCTCCCCAGGTGCGGACGGCATTCGACCGAAGGCGTTGAAAGTTGCTACCATGAGTTTGGCAGGACCATTAGCAATTTTCTTTCAACGATGTCTGAATGAGATTCACGTCCCCACGATGTGGAAGCACGAAATCATCACGCCTATTTAAAAATTTGGCAGTCGTGCTGAACCAGCAAATTATTGTCCGATAACACTACTGCCTGTGACCTCTAAGGTTATGGAGTTCATTATAGCTGAAGCTTTGATGAGATACCTGGAGAACAACAAAATTCTCGTTCCGCAGCAGCACGGATTTCGCCAAAATCGCTCCTGTACAACTAATCTCTTGATTGCTCGTGCAAACTGGACTGAATCTGTGGACGCTGGTGTAGGAGTCGACTCGGCCTACTTGGATTTCTCAAAGATATTCGACCGCATAGACCATTGCCTTCACCTCCACAAACTCTAGAAATATGGAGTCGGTGATCCTGTTCTGGGCTGGATAGGTGACTTTCTCCTGCAACGTCACCTGAATGTGAGGGTTAGAAGCAACCTATCAGAATCCATCGAAGTTCAGTGCGGCGTACCTCAAGGCTCGGTACTTGGACCCCGCCTGTTCCTGGTCTTCATAAATGACCTCGCGAATGTGTTATCTTCTAACTGTTTGCTATTTGCTGATGACCTAAAGTTATGGCGCACTATAGCTGCAGTGGAGGATCACACAGTCTTACAGAAGGACCTGGACAAAGCGTACACATGATCCATCGAGAACGTGCTGCATTTCAACGTCACCAAGTGCAAAGTTTTCAACATAAGGCCCAAGAGTATGCACAACTACCGCCTAGGACCACAACTTCTACAGCGGGCTACTCACGAGTGCGATCTCGGCGTGTTAGCTCGAGATGACCTCGATTGTTTGAGACAGACCGAAATGGCATGTAAGAAAGTAAACCGGTACCTCGGGCTTCTTCGCATAGCTTTCGGGAAGTCTGACACTTCAGTTTTTTACATAAACGCTTAGTGCGTACGTGAGGCCGCACGCGTAATACGCTATTCAAGCGTGGCAACCCTGGCTCAAGCACCATCTCACCGCGCTCGATACTGCACAACGTAGGGTAAGCAAGAGCTTCAGAGATTTGACCAGCCTCCCCTGCCACTCAGGCTGAAGACATTCAAAATATTCAGTGGAAGTTATCGACGTCTAAGGGGCGATCTCATAATAGGGTATCTAATCCTGAGAGACCCCAAGCACCCATGCCATTTCCTTCTAATACTCAGTCAAAACACCTCGCCAAGAGGTCACCAGTTTAAGTTAGTCACGCAGTACAGCCTCTTGGAATGTCGGCGAAACTATTTCTCCCTTTGAATGGCACAGCCTTGGAACGCACTCCCGAAATATGTAATTAAGGCATCCACCCTATTCCTTTTCAAAAAACGCATTGACGATACCCTGTCACATTTACACTACGTGCTGTTGCTCATGACCTCCAGATGCTGGCACTAATGCACAACAAACAGGCGCTAGTACCATAACCCTACTCGAGAATGAGTCACTCCAAACGCCCGTGCACGAAATTTGATAAACGCTACTACTATAGAAACTGGATTTCTGTATCCTGTCGATCCAATATAGTTGCACACGAGTAAGCGTTGTCCTTGCTATCTTTTTTATTTTTTCTCGCCTATGATGTGAACAATAACCACCGCCCTGTTGCTTTGTGTGCGTACATTCGCATTTCAAACTCCCTTTTTACGACAGTGCAGTTACATCTGTAAGCGCCCCAACTGACTACTCCATTATCCCTTAGCAATCATTTTTGTCACGCTATACACCCTACGGGACATGTTAAGCCCCTGCTTTTTTACCCGTTATAAATCATTGTTCATTGATCACTGCACAAGTTAGAGCAATTGTGGTCACCAATATAACCAAAGGACATGGTATGCCAACTGTTGTCCGATCAACGAAAGCAGCCACACACTATACAAAACGGAGAACATTAGATAGTAGCCCAATTATTTTTAATGTTATATGCTCACGTGCGCCTGAAACTGAGGCCAATTCTATAAATGGCAAGTTGCTAGGAACCATGAAACGTTGGGACGCCGTATGTCAGATAATGGGAGTCCAAGAAACGCCGTCGAGCATGATGCGCCCCGTGAGTCATCCAAGCTCGGTACACTACGAGGAACCACCACTAAACAAAGTAACGATTCAGTTAAAAGATGTTCCAGAGATCATTCTGTTGTCAACCACTTGCCTCTGAAAAACTCAGGGCAGTGTTCTCAATTTTCCAGTCGTTTCAGAAATCGCCTAGAAGCTATTGGCCACGTAGTTCGCCAGACTAGTGGAAAGTGCGTCTGAAGCAAAAGTCGTTTGCTCCAAGCAAATGAAGTCCTCCCTGAGGCGTCGGACACGAAAACACATGGTTCTATCGGGTTCGGCCTGGCGCGCTTATAAAGTTTGTCGAGAGGCGCAAGCCTGCAATTCCTAAATAACTCAGCGAAATCACTGTGCCAAATGGATCCGCGAAGACAAACTCAACCACCAATAGCAGTTGGTGACTAACTTCACTACTAATCTTAAGCTGCTGTACAAGCATCTGAACAAGCTCCGCACAGTGCAGCGCCGTGTCCCATTCCTACATGCAGCGGGTCGTATGGCACTCACCAAGCAAAATGCGACGAATGCGCTGCAACACCTGTTTACCCTTATTTTCCAAAGTGAATAGTCACCACAAACATTCGTGAAACAATGCACTCCGTACCTAGAATAGACGTACGTGAAGTTTACTGCTGCAATTGTGGTAATAGGTACTGTCCTTGCGTGTGTATTCTTCTCCTGGTGTGGACAATATCAGACCGAAAGCATTAAATACCACCGACATGTACCTTGCACAACTGTTGGTTCTATATTTTCAACGAAGCTTTAAGGAAACGCAGGTTCCGACCAAGTAGAAACAGGGGATACTCACACCTATCTTCAAAAATGGGAATCGTGCGCAGCTTTCTATATATCATTCAATCAAACTCCTCCAAGAGTTACCCAAAATTATGGAAGGCATAATCGCGGAGTTGCTCATAGGATAACTTGAGAACAACATCCTATTTTCACAGCAGCATGCATTCCGCCGAAGTCGATCCTGCACGGCAAATTTGTGACTAGCTCAAGCAAGCTGGACTAAGTCAGTCGATGCCAGTGTAGGAGTTGTCGTATGTCTGGACTTCACCAAAGCATTCGACCGCCTGGACCACCGCAATATTCATCCCACAAGTTTGAATCCACAGAATTGTTTGAATAAGTAACTTCCTCGTTCAACGTCAGCGGAATGTAGTAGTCCGCAGATCCGTCTACGATGAACCTGAAATCCATTGTGATGTGCTTCAATGATGCTTACTGAGACCACGCTTATTCCTAGTAATAAAAGAAACGGTCTTGCTAGAGTGCCGCAGTCAGACTTTACAAATTGCAGACGATATCCAGACATTGGACGACCTTGCAGCACTAAAAGAAATTTCGGCAGGGACTTCGCGTGATCATCCGATAACCGGCTTCAATTTAACTTGGCGAAGTACAAAGTTCTGAACGTAGGACTTCAGT
The DNA here is from genome assembly GCA_944474145.2 of Dicrocoelium dendriticum. NCBI lineage: Eukaryota > Metazoa > Platyhelminthes > Trematoda > Plagiorchiida > Dicrocoeliidae > Dicrocoelium > Dicrocoelium dendriticum. The sequence goes on along the minus strand of OX104067.1, from coordinate 648,019 downwards.
GTACTCAAGTATATCAACTCGGAGAATATCAGCTACAACATGTTACGCAGGAAAGCGACCTTGGCGAAATCGTGCAGGACGACCTGGGCTACACGAAACAAGCCGAAGTCTGCAGAAGAGCTAGTTGGCGACTTAGCCTCTTACGAAAGAGGATCGGCCAGTTCGAACCAGTACTCCTTCCTAAAATGTGGAATGGGTACTTGAGGCCCCATATGGAGAACGTAATCCAGGCTTGCCGACCCTGGCGTAAACATGGGACTGATGCGCACTATCCTCCACAACGCATTGTGACGGAAATCATTGGACGACCCGAAATCTTTCAGGCACAATCATGTCGACCATCGCAGCAGCTACGCTAACGTGCATGTGTTTTGAAGGAACCACTCGTCCGTTCACGAAACAAGGAGAAGTTGCCCATGCTGACCGACACAATGGTTGTTTATCAGTTCCAGTGAACCTGTGGCGCAACGTACATCAGACGAACAGCGCGCCACTTGTCAAAACGTGTGAATGAACATTGCCCATGTTGGTTGCACCAAGGTGGCCCCGGAAACATTAGTAGTTCCATTCTGGCACATATTGCCGAGAGTGGGCATCAGGCGGATCTAAAGTATGAATTTAGCTTTGTGTACCAGGTTCCACCGCACCGATCGGAAGTTCAACGCATTCGCTCACTTTCGACGGCCGAAGCATATTGCGTTGGATTATTTCAACCGTTCTTATGCTTGTAAAATACGTAGTTCAGGCTCTATAGCTCTTCCGGCCCGAAAACCGGGGATACTGAGGTCAACGACATGAGGCCGAACTCCGTAACATGTAATTAATTCGCTTCGAATTTTCATCTATATTAATTTTACTAAATGGTCAAATTTACTCTTTCCATTTTTTGGTCTAAATTTGATTGTACTGGCCTGATGATGAATCATTCAGAGCAATTGCTCACCAAACAGTCTCCTTGTTCTCATTAACCTATATGAGGATTTTCAAGTAACTTAAATCGTCCAAGCCCCTGTCAGTGGCAAAGGAGCTCAATCAGTTTCTCAGCTTCTCCACTAAGCTTGCCTAAGCCAAAAGCTGTGTTCAGTTCTTCAGTGGTTGTGTTGAGCGGAATGAATATCCTGTCGGATTTTGGAAGCATTTGCGCCGTAATCGCATTTGTCCCAATAGTGAAACGCTTAAACGGTACGCATTAAACCAACGTGACACGGTTCAGCCCAAGATTGTTCGAAAGGAACCTAACACAACACTACGATACACTGCAGGAGTTAGCTGCAGACGAAAAGATGTGCTTGGATTACATTGAGCCTATTGCTAGAATCCGTGTGCAGCGGAGACATAATTCTACAACGGTCGCTGAGCCAGCTTGCGCCACAAGCGACGTCTTCAGGCAGGCCTGAGATGTATGTACACAACTGCTCTAGTTTGAAAATGGATAAAACTTTAATCGAAGCTGTGTCGCGCTTCTAGACGCAGGAACAACCAGCTCGAGTATAAGTTATATTTGTAATGCTTATACAACCAAATGAATGGGTTAGTCGCCAAGTCGAGAGCAGATCTAGGACGTCTTAAGTGCTTACTGACGAATCGCTGCTACCAATATTGCAAATATCTTGTACGTAATCTTGGCTACCAAACACGAACACACATGGATGCCTTAAAGGAACTAAAACGCAATGAGGTTATCTTGTGTGGACTAGACAAGGATGCGGGGATTGTGTTACTAGATCGAAAAGACTGCACTAGATAACCTAACAGCAATACTGAGTGACGAGACTGTTTTCATGTAGCACAGGAGCGATAGACCGGACAGAAAACAAATTGGAACACAGATCAATAAGAGCTTGTATGAACTTCGGAGTAAGAGGTATATTTCAGATGCCCTGTATGCCAACCTCAATCCTAGAGGCACAAACGTTCTAAGATTTTACGGGTAACCGAAATTTCACGAAGCCAACATTCCACTCCATCCCATTTTGTCAATGGTCAAATCGACCTGCCATGTGGACGCTCTTTGGCTTGTAGAAATTCTGGGACCGGTGCGACAGCAGCTTGCAACTTACAGCCCATGTGACAGCTTCCAGTGCGTAGAAAGCATTTAAAATACAAAAATCGACGGGAAAGAGATGCTTACATTTAATGTTGTCTCGCTTTATATCAACATTCCGCTGATTGAGAAAATAGATTACATTTTCGACTTTATAACCCAGCCAGAAATAAAAAGGTGTATACCTGCTCATGAGCTAAAAAGCTTACTGTTGCGATGCACCTGGAATGTACAGTTCCTATTTAACTGGAAATACTACCGGCAGTAGGACGCCATGGCCATAGGATCTCTCGTGCGTCCACTGCTGGCGGAAATCTTCATGTTGGAGAGAACAGAATTGCAAGCGGATATCGTCAGTTTTAACCGCTACTATGGGTACCTGGACGATATATTCATTGTGATGGATGAGCACGTTTACCTGGATGCAATTCTTAACCATTTTAACCGAGCTTATGCAGCCTTGCCTTTCACTTATGAAAAGGAAACCGAAACTCAGCTGCCGTATCTTGATATTCTGTTAACTAGGAGACCAGACCACTCAATCCAGCGGCAGATCTACAGAAAGTCAACGTGGATTAATCAACATACGAATTCCTACAACTTTGTCCCTCTGAGATATAATTGCACACTGATTCTCTGTCTTATCACGACAGCACGTACAATCTGCTCAGAAGACACCCTAAATCCGGAACTGACGTTCAGACAGAATGTGTTGCGCAAAAATTTATACCCCGACGGATTTATTTTAAGAAAACTTGGGGAAAGCCTAATCAGCTGCCAGTGTTAACAGAAGCACAGAAAGAACTATTCCTACGACTACTTCCAAAGAGGACGCAGCAACTGAGCGTTTAGCTCGACATCTTTCGGGCGCAATTAATTCGACCTTCGCAGCAGCTACGCTAAAGTGCGTGTTTTTGGAAGGAACCACTCGTCCGTTCACGAAACAAGGAGAAGTTGCCCATGCTGACCGACACAAAGGTTATTTATCAGTTCCAGTGCACCTGTGGCGCAAAAGAAGCTAGTCCAGTCTCCATGGCTCTTCCGGCCCGAAAAATCGAGGCTACTGAGGTCAACGACATGAGGTTGAACTCAGTAACATGTAAGAAATTCGCTTTAAGTTTTCGTCTCTGTTACTTGTCCTAACTGGTCAAATTTACTCTTTCCCTTTTTAGCCCGATATATGACTGTAGTGGTCTGATGAAGAATCATTCAGAGCAATTGCTAATCCAACGGTCTCCTTGTTCTCATTAACCCTTGTATCTATCTACGGATTAGTATTATACATGGCAGGCTGAAAATCGTTCATCTTGTCACGCAAGCTAGGGGCACCGTTGTTATTGGACTATACTTGAATATATTTTTCTGATCTGCGCGGGTTGCGTGTTTTGATTGGCAAGGCAAGCGGTCGGATATTGAAGTCAAACACCATAGCTGATGAGGTGAATGTTTTAATTCACTTACATCTGCAGGATCCGGAAAGCTAAGTTAAACTGGACTCCAGTGTTTTGTGACCAGGGGAGAAACATTTCAGTAGAAAGCAGTTAACAATTCATAGTTCATGTAAGTACTTTAGCACAATCATCTCTAAGCCAGGCAGGCTCCTCTTTCCTCCTAGAGAAGCAACATACAGCTGAGCTTCTGGGATTTGTCAGTACAGCAATGTAATCGTACCGCAGCCTGAGTTCGATCCGGTTACTTCTGGACACCAGCAGTTTGTGCCGCTAAGCCATGGGTGAGGGCGACAGGTCTGCATAACTGACAGTTGATTACGATATAGCACGGCTCATCCTCCACCGCCGTGTCAGTTACGCGCAGTGCTCTGTTGCTATCCCTGTCCTCTGCCTCGATGTATAGAAAAATAGGCCACTTCCACAGCTAACGACGCTGCTGCTCTTCTTGGATTCTAACTTTGCTTCGGGTAAATTAGGTCACTCCAGCATATTCAACTAGTAACCGATCAGCGTCAACGTCTAATCATCTGCTTCGTTCGTGTTTGTGGTAATCCAATTTCTTGTTTCGTCAAGTGAATTCGTCTTGTCTATCTGATGATATACTTCCGTCGCATGCGTCAGCTGCTTAGGGTACTTCTGACGTGATGTACTGCCAAGCGGGCCACATACAACATATAGATCAAGGAGCTGCGGTTGCTTAGGTTCCAACCTTAATAATATTATTGTTTACGTACTCTGTAATTTACTAAGAGTTTTAGTGATCTAGACCAAAATATTTTAAGAACAGAGTTTGAAGGAATTTGGTAACTGCATTATAATCTGTTGTATGTTTTCATGAGAAGGAAGAACAGTTTTTCCACGTAAACCATAAGAAGTGGGCAAACATTCAAGGGCCTACAGTTACGTTGCAGGACGAATGATAGGGTCTCGATGTCCAGAATATCGACATCCTATCCTGAATGAGATTATGCAGGACGAAATCTGCGACTTGACGTAATAATAATGTTGTATGTTTCTCGTTACCTCGAATAGAGGTCTCTTGATGGGACACTTGTACTTCTACTGTCTTCGCTCGCTACCGATGGATGAAACATACCACATAGCTCACACGGCTGCTGTTCAATGGGGAATGCCGTAGTTTCGCAGCTGCACATATATCTTAGCTGTTGAAGACGCCAAAGCTTCTCGATCACACTACATTTTAAATGATGTCATAATATATTCATTATGAGTAAACAAGCTTGTCTATGGCATTGAATTTGAAGATTGATAAAAGTAGAAGTTGCGCATTTAAGCATAGAGACAAATTTTTATGTACTGTTGCTGTACGTCTTTCAATTCCTACCTAAACAACTGAATTTCATTCAGTATATCTTCTATTGCGGCATGGGACAAGGTAGGGCGGTTTTTTGTTCGGGCACTCTCGCTTTACTTGTGCTGTCAATACGTCTGGCCGCAGACCTTCCGGTGGAATTCATTATATGAAGCAGGTAACAGTAAAGAGTAAATTGTCAACCCAGGAGAATTTACTTGGAGTCAGATTTCGAAAGGGAAGCTGATGGATTTGCGACGCGATCGTGCATTGTGGATCAGAAAAGACAGTAAAATGTCAATAAGCTTATATATAAGAGAAAAACTCTAAAAGCTAGCCGAGTTTAAGTTGGCTTTGCTGTGACACGGTTTTTGTGCAGTAACTCAAAAGGTACTGCAAATTCCATCCTTGTCCTTTACATCCGAAGTGGCTACCACATTATTACAGCAAAGCACTCTGAGCAGTTAGGTGATCAAAACTTAACTACTAGGTCTGTACTGAATTGACCTATTGTACACTCCAGGTATAGGAGTTTACGCCTACGTTCACTAGCTGATCGTGTCAAGCAGTAGCCCAGCAAGGGACACGCATAGACCTTGATTATGTGAACATTAGGATCGCGTAGTTAATGCGACGTCAGGATTCGTCTGCATTTTTCGCACGCTTTGATGGTTTCGAGCTCAGTTCGATACTTTGTGGCACACTAATAATGAAGGTTTATATCACAAATCACGGTGCGTACTGGATCATCATCTTGTCTGTGCCGATTCGTTGTTATGTCGCTTTTTTTGTGGATATCGATGTTCGCCACGCGCCGTAATTGATTGTAAAAAGCGGTGGGCCCAGCCGATGTTTTGACACATCTCATACGGTTAGCTGAAATTAAAATTGCACTTGGATTTGCTCTGTCCAACGAGCAAATGTATTGTCTTTTGCAACCTCTGTTGTATGAATGGTAAACGTCATAGCGTATGCTTTATTTGCCTATATCACAAGCTTTTCATAAGGAGAGGGGACGACTTGTGTAAATCTACAGACACGTTTTGGAAATTATCCCCGAGTCAGGAGATTTGCAAAACCCTATAAGAAGCATATTGGATTGCGCAGCTCAGTTGTATCCCGCAAAATGTGTTTCGACGCTTGATAAACGCTTTTACCAAATGATGCAAGTAACATCTACTCTTCACATCGTCGACGGAGATACTCGAACAGCATAACATTTTCAGACGACTTATTTGACATCATCGGTGCTGTTAGCCCATGTGGGCGTTGAATGATGATGCAGATATTGAGTTGCTTGGCGAGATGAGTCATTTTGTCGCGAAAGTTTCACCGCAAGTCTTGGTGGTGTCTACATTGAGTCGCAGTAAATGAGATCTTAGTAATTAGGGAGTTTCAAGTAAACATAGCAAAGCTCAATTATTACCAGTGAATTAGTTGCTACAAGGCATTGAGCATACCTCCTCGACTGGTGGTGAATCATTCGCAACCAAAATGCTCTACTCGGTAAACAAAACAACTTCGCAATTGCCAAACAGATTTGACGACATCCCGCGTTATCTATTGACTTTGCATACAATATAGCGAAACAACTCCATGATCAGTTGTTTATTTGTTTAGCTTTATTCATTTACGTTACCGCAGGAATAATATCCGGCGTAATGCTTTGATAAACTGTTCACAGTTTATGCATTTCCATTGCGTTGGAAACCTCCCAGGCTCCCCAACGTCATTCCGAGTGCAATTGGATAAACCGATCACTGTTTGGTAGAGACATTAATCAGACCATTTATGTCAGCGTAAATTGTCGTCGCAGTTGGATTGTGGTGATCCGTATCTCTCAAACGAACTGCTGACGCATGGATACCTCATGGGTAGCATCATATATTCGGAGCAGAACCTGAAAAGCATGATATTAAGAGGCGCTTCGTGACCTCTGTATAGAGCGAACCCTAGCCCAGACAATGGAGTAACATGGTTGCCCACCGTAATCACTTGAGCACACTTTGCAACAGGAAAAATTAGTACGCCAGCCGAGTCTAGCGGAAAAGTTTTGTGTTAACAAAATCTTCTGTACAGAAATGTGAATAGCCTCCGGAATGTGAAACGTTGTGTTCCGCCACTAATATTGTAAGGAGGCGGGAGATAGTGTTTGTCCGGAGGAGAGCTAGACGGCTGAAAAGGGAGCGGACGGAAAGGGAAACGGGAGTAATGTAAGGAAGCAGACGGAGCAACACTTGCTTCACGGAACGAGACGAGAACCGGGCACGAACAGCGCCAGGTAGTGAGCCTGAGACACGCAAAACGGTAACAGTATTTGTCGCGAACTTAATAAAATGGACAAAATCGCCCTTATTGCATCCTCCCAAAACAACCACAGGCAGAGCAATTCATCCATATTCAAGCAAAGCACGAACTATCGAACGACTCCGGATCCGTCAGAATGGGACTCGTGGAAGCCTAGCCATGGGGACGAACTGGACATAGAACACTACTTCACATGCTTCAAAGAGTGCATGGTGGTGTTGCGAGCGAAAGCCAGAAGAGATGGTGCAACGGTGGAAGGAAACATGACTCATTAATATACGCCTGTGTGAATGGTGATATAGCTTGTGCTTGCGCCAGTAAAATTGTGTTTCATTGTCGCGTCGTTGTCGCTACAGTGGTGCCGTGGCATATCAGAATGAAGTCAAACTGGTCAGCGCCGTTTGCAGAGGGAGACGTAGAAACTTCGCTGGCGGAGTTTGAGGTGGTTACCGCATGTAACGGAGTCAGAGGAGGTGCCAACTTGCTGACCTCCTTGGACACGATGCTGACGGGAAAAGCGAAGGCGAACTACTTACTGACGCGAAAGGTCAACGCTAGCTGCTTATTTGCTGAGATGAAGGCGGCACTATGTGCGGAGTTCGGGAAGGAGATTTCCCAGCAACGAGCGCTGGAACAGTTTCATTCAGCCAAATGGGAGGAGCGAAGAAATCTGGTGGCGTTTTTTTAGAGACTGAACAGACTCTTCGAGTTTAAGCTTCCGGGGTTGGATAGGGACGAGAGAGAACGGTTACTTAGAGGACAATTCGTCCGAATTTTGCCCAAACTCAAACAGGACAAAGTGAAATTGGCACCCATGGTTGGGTTCAGCAAGGCAGAACAGCTTGTAGCTGCAGCCCAGAGTTTTACGGAGTATGTGCCGACGGGAAGAATCGAGCCGTCGGAGTTGAAACGCAAAGTGGTCAGATATCACGGATGGTGGAACGGCTGTTGAGCGAAACGCTGAGAATGGAGACAAAACGCAATGCGTCCGGAAGAAGTGATGAGGGCCGTTGATCCGATGCAACCGGGTTGGTCATTATGCTGCATATGGTACGAACGGGAAATTTTATCATTGTTTCTCCTTATCTATGTCGGGCCGGTGGCGTATACCCTCCCATGAGATAATAGTCGTGCGTGTCGTGGTCAGTAGGATAGTAAACATGAGAGCGGGTTTTTCCATTACAAAAATGTTCGATTGTGTCACGTTATCTCAGTCATCAGTCGCGATGCAAACGGGCGGAGGACAGGTTTGAAGGTGACAGTGGTTCAGAGATTACAAGTTAAGATTAGAAAAACGGTTATTAACTATTCCATGTTTGTTATCGAGGGGACAACGGAAACAATGATCGGTAATGACACCCTCAAGAGGCTCGGTGCGACGGTTGATTTGCGAAAGACTGTCATGATAATGATCGAGCTGAGCACATGGAAATGCGACCAGATAGGTGCAGTGACGGTTCTTCCCGAGTGCCCGAAATGTACCCTACGGGATGTGCTTCAGAAGTATACGAATTTGTTCACGGAAGCGAATGGCCATTACGGATTTTGTAGCTGAGTAGAACACGGGATACCCCTAATCCCAGGCGAGCAGTGCAAACCGATTTTTACGTGGATACCACAGAACACTCTGTCGGAGATACAGAAGCAGGTGACGGAGATGGAGGCCAAAGGGATCCTCAGACAAACAAACAGTCCGTATTCATCGCCCGTATTGCTAACGAGAATGGCGGACGAAACTTACAGGTACTGCGTCGATTTCAGGAAGCTAAACAGAGTGAGGGTGAAAGATGTGTTTCCGATGTTCCAAATGGAAGAACTTTTTCCCAATCTTCTCAATGCCAGGTAGATTTTATTGATAGGTCTCCGTTCGGTTTACTGGCAACTCCCCATCGCAGCAGAAAACCGGCATAAAACAACGGCCAACAGTACGAATTTTTGAGAGGACTGTTTGGATTGTGCAGCGCCCTTGCGCCATTCAAACGCTTCATCATCAGCATCGTCATCATACTACACGTTAGCTGGAGGTCAAGAATTCCTGAGCTACTGTGCCGCAATACATAGAAAATAGGAGAGAAAATAAGCAATTGGTGCAAGCTGGCTGAGCTACCGTTAACGGATGGGCATGGTGCAGGTAAGCTACCAGCCGGCTGCTGTGCACCAACAACATTGCTATGCAAAATTTTATATAAGGCTAAATAATGAGATCGTGGTTGGAGGGTGAGACTAAGAGGGATGGTGTGGGACAAAGAAACTCACAGCACGAACGCCACTGAGTTCGTCTCCTAGCCATATCAGCAAGTGTATCCAGTCAAATGGGTTCATCGTCTTTCGGACCTTAACCAGGGAGCCGAGACGCTCGAACTGAGGCCATCTTCGAAGTGAGGAGGACCTGCATTCCTCTCGACCAAGCCATCCGTTGGCCACTTCTCCTCATATTCCATTCACACCCCTCTCGCACAAACAACGCACGTCGCAACACAGTGTCGAAATGTCAATTTCAAAACACCCTACCGTTCAACGTAGAGAAATGTCGCATTGTACAATTGCGCCATAGACATAACTACACCTATTTAATTGGGACAAACGGATTGCAGAATAAACCCCAGGAACGTGACCTTGGTATGGTCGTACAGAGCGACCTCAAGTGTTCAAAACAGGCTGAGGTAGCTGCGAAAAGAGGCAACCAGCACGTCGGCTTATTTCGAAGGACATTCGTGAGATTTGACCCATCAATCTTCCCAATGATGCACAATTCCTACGTGCGCCCGCATGTTGAATACGCTATCCAAGCATGGCAACCTTGATTGAAGCGCGACCTAGAAGCGATAGAGGCACCACAACGAAAAGCAACCAAGCATGTAAAGGGCCTGCTCTATCACTCTTACCACCGAACGCTGATATTGCTGGGAATTTTCAACGGACGCCATCGAAGGCTGCGCGGCGATCTCATATTAGCGTATAAGATACTGAGTGACCCCAACCACGTGTGCCGCCATTTGCTGAAACTTAGCCGCAACACGCAGCTCAGAGTTAACTGTTTAAAGTTTAAGGAACAATATAGCCGTCTAGAGTGTCGACGGAATTACTTTTCCTTTCGGGTTTGCCAACCCTGGAATGCACTCCCAGACTCAGTGATATCTCCTCCCACCTTGGATGTTTTCAAAAAAAACGACTAGATGTTGCTCTTAACTCCCAGCATTTTGTTACCTAAACTTCTCTATTGTGGATTACGCCAAGCATGTTTTCAACAAGATTTATGTATCAAATGGATCTAAGTGAGAGATCATATTTTTCTTTTCTCACTCCTTACCTCAACGATCATTGCACCCTAGTGTCTTTTTCAACGTTTACGCGCGATAATTTTTTTCATTTTACACTGATGTTAATTATCAAAGTATTCATCTCGGCAGACATTCGATAGATGACCCAGACATATTTTAATTTCATCATGTTCACCGCAACCATTCTAAGGGACGTGTCAAGCACTTGCTTTCATCCCGTGATAAATCATTGTTCATTGTCATCTGTCGATAACTCCGTTTAGATAGTTGTTCTCTAGATT